>JASDQU010012385.1:202004-214410 GCA_032191745.1 Picea mariana
AAAATATATCATTTTCCATACTGAAGTTAGAGGGCCATGATTTAACTTGGTGGGAAATTCATACAGAGACACTTAGGTTGGAGGGTGATCCACCAGTAACTAAGTGGGAGGATTTCAAAACTCTCATTAAGTCCCACTTCTATCCTATTGGGTATGTAGAGGACCAATGGATCCATTGGCATTGCTTCCATCAAATGAGGGGGGAGAGTGTACAAGAGTACACTACCGAGTTCAAGAAGATGGCCATCATGCTAGGTATATATCCCAAGAACCTAGATTTACTCCTCAAGTATCTAGGAGATCTACATAGTCATGTGTGAAAGAAAGTGATTATTTTCAAGACAAGGATAGTGGATGAGGCATGTGTACATGCATAATATCTAGAAAACATAGCCCACAAAAAAGGGCAGCCAAGTCGTTCCAAGTAGAAAGAGAACCAGGAAGATTCCAAGGAGGGGAAGAAGAAGTGGAAAGGGGGAAACGATAACAAGATGATAGCCACTACACATCAGTGTAAGGATCCTAGAAACCATTGCAACCATTGCAATATCGATGGTCACACTGAGGAAAAGTGTTGGAAACTATAGCCAGAATTGAACCCAAAGAACCGCAAGAAGGAAGCAAAGAAAAATAATATTCTAGCCAGATATTCGAGTAATCAAGTTGAAATTAGCTCAGGTGTGGATGAGAATATTTTCTACACATCAATGAGTATCCTTCATCACTAGGAAGAGAAGGAGATGACCAAACTATTCCACATCAAGATTCAAGTGAGGAAGACCAAGATAGACGTGTTGTCCAAATCCGGTTCACAAGTTAATATAATAGCAGTGGATCTGGTCAGAAGGATTGGATTGGAGGTTTGCAATCATCCTTGCCCATATCCTTTATGTTGCAGACCTACATCCCTCGGTCGAGATCTGCTCACAGGATCGTTCATTCACCTTCCGAGATGAAATAGCTCTTTTGATTCCCTGCTAGAATCTCAATCAAATCGATCCATAGGTCCTTCTTCGATCCACGACCTCTATACACGACCCTGGACTTTTTTCCTAAATGAAACTTCGGGTTTCGAGACTTCCTGTTTCCCGATGTCAAGAGTCCTTGACCCTTCATCCTTTCGATCCCCGGAATGTTGAATTTTCAAAATTAGCTTCAACTTCAGTTAGCCCCCTGGCTACAACCCTGGTCCATGTGACCGCTCCTCATATGACCGTAGTCCTATTTCAGGGTTTTATAGATGCATGAGTCTGACCTCCTATCCTCTGAACTCCCGAAAAGCCAATTCCTAGATTGTCGAAATAACTCTGTCCCGTCTTCCATTCTCCCTTCGCAATTTTGATCTTTTCGTTGCCGAAATGCTCAATCCTCTACTCCACAGGATCCCCGAAATACCGAAACCTGGTATTCCAAAATGCTGCTCCCTGGTTCTTCTCCTTTCGGTCTTTTGGGACTTCAAATGCCAAAATGCCTAGCCTTGTCTTCAGAACTCCTGAAGTTCCAAACTCTGATACATCGAAATGACGCCTCCCAAAAATCCTTTCGGACTTTCGCGTTTCAGTTTCCCCTGTTGCAAGGTTCTCCTCTACCCCTGTTCTCTCACATTTCTGGTACCCAAAATGCCGAAGTGACAATATGGCCTTTTTATTCCTGGCCAAGATCAACGGCTATGATCCACTCCTCAATTCAACGGCCTTGATCATTTAAGAGTTTCTGTCCACAAGAGCTCGGATCCTATGTACTCCGGATCTCCGAAATCTTGGTACCCAATATACCGAAATGATCCCTGTAATACTCTTCTGAACATTTTCGGGACTTCGCATTTCGGAATTTCAGTAATCCCGTTGCACTAATCCTTCACTGACCTCTGATACTTCTGGTACCTAAAGTACCGAAGTACCCTCCTGCTGCCACGTGTCCTCTCCCTGGATGCTTCTGATCCTCTTTCAGATTTTGAGACTCCACGATCCCTGTGGCACAATTCCTCTGTCTTCTCGAATCCTAGGTGTTCGAAATCCTGGTGCACTCCCCGATCTCCTCCACGTGTCCTCCCACAGATGGACGACTCAGATCATTTCAGGACTTCACCAGATGCGAAGCCGAAAGACTCTCACTTCTCTGCTTCCCGATGTTTGAATCCCCGAAATGGGTGATCTCTCAACACGTGTCCTCATCTAAACGGATGGCTCAAATCTCTTTGCTTATTTTGGGACTATCTCTATGGAGTGTCCCGACCTTTTGTCACCAGGACCTCCAAAATACCGAAGTCTGAAATCTCGATATCCACGCCTGTTTCGGGACTTTTCTCCTCTGCTTACGAGGGTTTAAACCTCATGTTTCTTCTAATAGATCCGACGACTATTGGCAATCCATGTGAGATCCAACGGCTCACAACTACTTCTGTTGTGCGTGCCTCCTACGTTGCTCCCTAGACGTGAAAATCCAACGGTCTAGATCTCTTTCTTGGCCTAATCCGACGGCAGCTGTGCTCCTCCCAAGCATGTGCGTTCTTCCTGAACTTGGTAGAATTCTCCAAGTGTCCAAAGGCCTCGATCTTTTCTCTTTCCCTCTGCGAACTCTACACTTTGAGTCTCGCCTGCATTCTTAACGACGTTGTTCCTCCTGAGCTTCTCTCTTTGAATCCTTAAAGGCTCTTCAACTTCTGCACTCCTTGCAGAGTCTCTACACTCACAAAGGTGATATCTCTTCTGAGCTTTTGTGTAGCTTCGACCTCTAAGGAATTAACCCTTTTTCTTCTCCTTCAGATGGAGAATCTGATGACCTCCTGGCACTTCTTGGCTCAAGAAACTTCTTGCTGAGTCTACAGGGTGTTCAGCAACCCTGTGAAGATCCTTCTTTGGACTCTTCTTTGTCTCTGAACTCAAAGAGTTCTTTCCTGTGATCTCTGGCACCTACTCAATGCCCTCCTGGCAAAGTGTCCAGAATCCTCAGTGATTCTGTTTCTATTTGAAATCATAGCAGAGTTCCTCCTCAGCACTATGTGCCTGTGCTCAATGCCCTCCTGGTAGAGCTTTATAAAACCCTCAATAGTTCTATCTTCCTCATGAACTCAACAGAGTTCCTCTGTGCACTCTATGCACTTGATCAATGCCCTCTTGGCAGAGCTCTACAGAACTCCTCAAAGATTATGTCTTCTACTGTGTCCTATTCCACACAGTCTTGCCTTCAAGGTATTCAACAACCTTGAGGTCTTCTCCTGAGTCAATGACTTCAGCTGTTGTGCCCTCCTGGCACGTCCTTGTCCAAATTTCGCAGAATTAGAAGTGCTCTCTAGCACTGGCTATTATAACCCGCAGTGTTCTGTCACACCCTCCTGGTATGAAGCCTCAAAGATCCACAAACCTGAAATCAAACAACTCCTGCAAATGCATACCTATCCATACATCTACAGCATATAAAGAACACACAAGGATATCCACACAACACAGACAATATGCAAGAAAGATTGCTCTGGTTTGTATTAATAAAAATGCCTCTCTTTACAAGGTGTTCCTGAGCTTGAACTTCTACAGATTCTCGGCTCCTTCTTCTTCTGCTTCTTCCTCTCACTCTTTCCATCTCTCTCACTACTTCTTACTTACTCTCAATGAGATACCCATATCTTTTTTTACATGAGGGGGCTCTTCGAGCTCTTCCCTCCAAAGATACCTACCCTATTCAAATACATTAAACTTACATTGAATGGGTTGTCTAGTCCAGATCGGATCTAGATCTCAGCCTTACAACCATTAAGGCTATCTACATCTATGCCTGTGAAAAGGCATGGCTTTTTGGGTCTAACAGCCTTACATGCATTAAATGTGCTTGATTCAAATTCAAAATTTGAATATGAGATGGCTACGCCTCTCTTCCTCATTGAATGCATGCGCTGAGTGGGTTGGTTGGCTGGCACATGGCTAGTGTGGAGAGATGCTCCTGCATCATACTCCTCAACTGTAAAATTCATGAGCTCTTGCTCATGAGCTTCCCATCTCAGCTGTTGAAATCCTCCTGGATCCCAAACAATTCTTGGGATTTGTTCATCTGCTCCACTTCCCTGCTGTTGTAGCTTCTGCTTCTTGGTTGTTGTTGCTTCTGCTTTCCTTCTGCTCAACCTTTCCTTGCTGGCATTCTCTGTTGATCTCAACATCAGCCTCCTGATGTCTTCTATCATTTCATCCAGCTGCTGCAATGGCTATCTCTGTCCATGCAGTCTCCTCAACTGCATTTTCCCTTCATCTGCTTCCAACTTGATCTATTGGAGGTGAAAGCCCTGCACTATCACCCTTCTCTCTAGGGCTTCAATCTATTCACACAGATCAGGAAATCTCATACTGTATGCCTCTTCTTCTTCTACTTTTGCAAGCTTCAATGCTGCAGTCTTTTCAGCTTCCTGGCTGAAAATATTGAGCCACTCCTCGGAATGCTCATCCTCCTCTTCTGCTTGGGTAGCTTCTAACATCTGCTCCAATTCTTCTTTGATAGTCACAACTGACTGTCCTTCTCTTGTTGTTGTTGCTTCATCGGCAACACAAATCCTTGCCTCAACTGGGCTTCCTGGTAGGAATATCCAAATTCCTCCAACCATTAGAAGATTCCTCTAATCCTCCTCTTGTGTGGTGCAAGTTTTTAACTTGTCATCATCTTCATTCACATAATCTACAAAACCACATGAATCTCCACTTACCAGCATCCCTTGCTGATATGAACTCACCTCCGAGTTCATGAGACTTTCGCATAGCCTCATTTCAGTTCCCATGCCCACCTAGAAAATTGGGATTTTTCTACTGTCCTCTTGACAGCTTATGAGACCCCGCAGTGATCTTGACTCATTGCCCTCCTGACAATGTGAAATTCCCTGGCTGTCCTCATGACAGTCTGTGAGATCCTGCAGTGATCTCATTTCATTGCCCTCTTGGCAATTGGGAACTTCTATTCTGCTCTCCTGGCAGTCTTTGAGATCTTCAACTGACCTCAGTTCATCCTCATCAATGAGATTTTTCCTAGTCTCTGGTTCACATACCTGAACCATCTCTTCTTTTGGTTTGTTGAGTTTTTCAGCATGCCTCAACCATCCCTTTAACAACCTCCGTTGTCTTCTAGCCATCATTTCCCTGACTGGCCATTTTACCTTTGTCTTCTTCATGGACCATTCATATACCCAATACGACTTTGCTTCCTGCTGCACTTGCAGTTCAAGCTCATCCATCCTTGCCCTGATCTCGGCAAGTTCCTTATCCCATGCAACGTTCTCCTGCCACTGGCGGTCCTTCCTTCCACCACGTGTATGACATTCAGTAGTCATTTTCTTCTTCTATCTGCCCTCCTGGCAAACCTGTTGTTATCACTCTACAACTGAGATCTTCCAGCCTTCCTCTACAGTCCTCCTGACTGTCTTTCTTGATTGTTGTCTACCTGCAAACAATCGTTTCAGAGCTTCCAGCACTCTATCTTTTCTCCTGCCTATCTTTGCAAGCTACCTCTGATACCAAACTGATGTGTACCAGAGTATTCTTCCTCCTCTCACTTCCTCTGCCTGCAATATACAAACAGAGTCAGGCTCTGATACCACTTGGCATAGACCTACAGCCCTCGGCTGAGATCCGCTCACAGGATCGTTCATTCACCTTCCGAGCCAAAATAGCTCTTTTGATTCCCTTTTGGAATCTCAATCAAATCGATCCACAGGTCCTTCTTCAATCCACAGCCTCTGTACATGACCCTGGACTTTTTTCTGAAATGAAACTTCAGGTTTCGGGACTTCCTGTTTCCCGATGTCAAGAGTCCTTGACCCTTCGTCTTTCCGATCCCCGAAATGCTGAATTGCCGAAATTAGCTTCAACTTTAGTTAGCCCCCTGGCTACAACCCTGGTCCATGTGACCACTCATCATATGACCGCAGTCCTATTTCATGGTTTTATAGATGCATGAATCTGACCTCCTGTCCTCTAGACTCCCGAAACACCGATTCCCAAATTGTTGAAATAACTCTGTCCCAGCTTTCGTTCTCCCTTCGCGATTTTGTTCTTTCCATTGTCGAAATGCTCAATCCTCTAATCCACACGATCCCCAAAATACCGAAACCTGGTATTCTGAAATGCTTCTCCCCGGTTCTTCTCCTTTCAGGATTTTGGGACTTCAAATGCCGAAATTCCTAGCCTTGTCTTCAGAACTCCCGAAGTTCCAAACTCCAATACGCTGAAATGACACCTCCCGAAAATCCTTTCAGACTTTCGCGTTTTGGTTTCCCCCGTTGCGAGGTTCTCCTCTACCCTTGTTCTCTCTCACTTCCGGTACCCGAAATGCCGAAGTGACAATACAGCCTTTTTATTCCTGGCCAAGATCAACGGCTATGATCCGCTCCTCAATTCAACAGCCTTGATCGTTTTGGAGTTTCTGTCCACAAGAGCCCGGATCCTATGTACTTCAAATCTCCAAAATCCCGGTACCCGGTATACCAAAATGCTCCTGGCAATACTCTTCTGAACGTTTTCGAGACTTCATGTTTCAGAATTTCGCGAATCCTGTTGCACTAAGCCCTCACTGACCTCTGATACTTCTAGTACCCGAATTACAGAAGTACCCTCCTGCTTCCACATGTCCTCTCCCTGGATGCTTCCAATCCTCTTTTATATTTTAGGACTCCACAATCCCTATGGCACAATTCATCTGTCTTCTCGAATCCCCAGTGTCTGAAATCCCATTGGACTCCCCGATCTCCTCCATGTGTCCTCCCACAGATGGATGGCTCAGATCATTTTGGGACTTTTCCAGATGCGAAGCCGAAAGACTCTCCCTTCTCTGCTTCCTGATGTCCGAATCCCCGAAATGGGTGATCTCGTGACACGTTTCCTCCTCTAAACAGATGGCTTAGATCTCTTTGCTTATTTCGGGACTATCGCTATGGAGTGTCCCAACCTTTTGTCATCTGGACCTCCGAAATCCTGAAGTCTGAAATCCTAATATCCACCCCTGTTTCGGGACTTTTCTCCTTTTATTACGAGGGTTTACACCTCGTGCTTCTTCTGACAGATACGACGACTATTGGAGATCTGTGTGAGATCCAACGGCTCACAACTGCGCCTGTTGTGCGTGCCTCCTACGCTACTCCCTGGACGTGAAAATCCAATGGTCCAGATCTCTTTCTCGGCGTGATCTGATGGTAGTTGTGCTCCTCCCGAGCATGTGCGTTCTTCCTAAACTTGGAATAATTCTCCAAGTGTCCAAAGGCCTCAGTCTTTGCTCTTTCCCTCTATGAACTCTACACTTTAAGTTTCGCCCGCATTCTTAACAATGTTGTTCCTCCTGAGCTTCTCTCTTTGAATCCTCAAAGGCTCTTTGACTTTTGCACTCCTTGCAGAGTCTCTGCACTCACAAAGGTGTTATCTCTTCTGAGCTTTCCTATAGCTTCAACCTCTAAGGAATTAACCCTTTTTCTTCTCCTTTAGATGGAGAATCTGATGCCCTTCTGGCACTTCTTGGCTCAAGAAACTTCTTGATGAGTCTGCAGGGTGTTCAACAACCCTTTGAAGATCCTTCTTTGGAATCTTCTTTGTCTCTGAACTCAAAGAGTTATTTCCTATGCTCTCTGGCACCCACTCAATGCCCTCCTGGCAGAGTGTCCAGAATCCTTAGTGATTCTATTTCTCTATGAACTCATAGCAGAGTTCCTCCTTAGCACTCTATGCCTGTGCTCAATGCCCTCTTGGTAGAGCTCTATAGAACCCTTAGTATTTCTATCTTCCTCCTGAACTCAACAGATTTCCTCTGTGCACTCTATGCACCTGCTCAATGCCCTCTTGGCAGAGCTCTACAAAACTCCTCAGAGATTATGTCTTCTAATGTGTCCTATTCCACATAGTCTTGCCTTCAAGGTATTCAACAACCTTGAGGTCTTCTCCTGAGTCAATGAATTCAGTTGTTGTTCCCTCCTGGCGTGTCCTTGTCAAAATTTCACAGAATTGGAAGTGCTCTCTAGCACTGGCTATCAGAACCCGCAGTGTTCTATCACACCCTCCTAGTATGAAGCCTCAAAGATCCACAAACCTAAAATCAAACAAATCCTGCAAATGCATACCTATCCATACATCTACAGCATATAAAGAACACACAAGGACATCCACACAACATGGACAATATGCAGGAAAGATTGCTCTGGTTTGTATTAATAAAAATGCCTCTCTTTACAAGGTGTTCCTGAGCTTGAACTTCTACAGAGTCTTGACTCCTTCTTCTTTTTCTTCTTCCTCTCACTCTTGATATCTCTCTCGCTACTTCTTACTTACTCTCAATGGGATACCCAGATATTTTTTTACATGAGGGGGCTCTTCGATCTCTTCCTTCCAAAGCTACCTACCCTATTCAAATACATTAAACTTACATTGAATGGATTGTCTAGTCCATATCGGATCTAGATCTCAGCCTTACAACCATTAAGGCTATCTACATCTATGCATGTGCAAAGGCATGGCTTTTTGGCTCTAACAACCTTACATGCATTAAATGTTCTTGATTCAAATTCAAAATTTGAATATGAGATGGTTGCGCCTCTCTTCCTCATTGAATGTGTGCGCTGAGTGGGCTAGCTGGCTAGCACATTGCTGGTGTGGAGAGATGCTCATGCATCACTTTAGGATGAGTAAACAAGGATGTAGAGATCAAGGTAATGAAATGGTGTAAGATTAAATTTTCTATAAGTGATGATTGTATTTATGAAGTGGAATTAGAGGTAGTACCCCTTGACATATGTGGAGTAGTGTTTGGAATTCCCTAGATGTATATGAGGGATGCAATATTCATGTGGACATCCAACCAGTACCAACTAATAAAGGATGGGAAGTCCTACATCATCATTTTGCATAAAGGAAAGTCAAAGATCTCACTAGTAAGTGATCAACAAGCCGAGAAGTTGATTAACTTCAGTAATAAATATGTTTTACTTTTCCTAAGGGAAAATCAGTCTGGTGAAGAGTCATTAAAAGTAAAGACATACCTGGAAGGGTGTAATAAGGAGTAGAAACATGAATTGTAGGATTTTCTAAAGCCATATAGGGGATTGTTCTAGTAGCATAAAGGGGTACCACCTAAGAGGGAAGTGGAGGAAGAAATCCAATTATTGTCATACTCCCCCTTACCGAATATTGGGTTGTATAGACAATTCGTAAATGAAGTAAAGAAGCAGTTGCGAGAGTTGTTGGAGCAGGGTATTATTCGAACAATTAATTCACCTTGTGGGTCACCCATTAAAATTATGCCCAAGAAGGATGGGACTTGGATAATGTGTATCGATTATAGGGAATTGAACAATATTACACTAAAGAATCGATACCCTTTGCCTAGGATCAATAATTTGTTGGACCAACTGCAACATGACAACTACTTCACTAAGTTGGATTTGAAATCAGGATATCACTAGGAACGATTCAAAGAAGAATATACCTAGAAGATTTCCTTCAATACAAGGAAAGGTTTTTATGAGTGGTTTGTTATGCCATTCGATTTATGCAATGCAGTAGTTGCATTTATGAGACTAGTAAATGATGTTTTATTCTCTTATCTATATTCATTTTTTATTGTCTATTTGGATGATATATTGGTTTATAGTGCTACCTGGGAGGAGAACATCTCACATCTTATGTAGGTGTTAAAGACCTTGAAGAAGCACCAATTTCTTTCCAATCTCAAGAAATGTGAATTCACTCGATAGTTTTTGGCATATCCAGGGTCTGTGATCAGTGGAGGTGAGCTCAAGATAGATCTTTCCATGATGGAGGCCATCATGAAATGGCCAGTTCCTAAAAATTACACAGAAGTTAGGATCTTTTTTGGGGCAACACAGTACTTGTGTAATTTCATAGCTTTGTTTTCAGCAGTAGCTACACCACTCCATGCAATAACAATGGGCAGTAAGAGTTTCCAGTGGGGGAAGAATAAAAAAAAAAATTCCTTTGATGAGTTGAAAAGAACGATCGGTCAAGAATCAATGGTCACACTACCAAACTTGCAGAATCCCTTTGAAGTGGAAACAAATTCAAGTGGGTATGTCATGGGATCAGTACTAATGCAAAGAGGAAGGCTTGTTTGTTATTATTCTAAATTATTTCATGGGGAAGTCCTCAACTACCCTACCTACACCAAGGAGATCTATGCCTTGGTACAAGTTGTCAAAAATTTGAAGCACTAGCTGATGGGAAAGGAGACCATCATCCACACAAATCACCAGCTACTCCAACATTTGCAGGCTCAGAGTGAGCTACAATCATCTAGGAACTACAAATATATGGGGTTCTTACAACAATTTCATCTAGTCATCAAGTATAACAAGGGAAGCACAAAAAAGTTGGAAAACATGCTTTCAAGGCCACCCACATATAAGATTACAACTTTGCGAAATTTGATGCACATGGAGCCTTTTACCCATGATGCATACAAATAGGCATACACATAATATGAGGACTTCAATGAGGTGTTTTAGTAGCTACAAGGTCAAATTCATATAGAAAAATGCGACAACAAGGTTGATTATCATTTACAGAAAGGTTTACTCTACAAACTCAACAAGCTTTGTGTCCCTAAAGGTGAATGATAGAATCTTATCATAGAGGCTCACACAACCAAGGTTGCATGACCTTTTGGTGTTGGGAAGACAATTTCCAACTTACATAACTATGTGTATTGGCCCAAAATGCAAGAAGATGTATCATGGTATATTATAGGATGTATACTTTGTTGTACCTGCAACCCTAGTAACATGAAGAAAGGTCTATACTATCCCTTACTTGTACCCACTCGACCTTGGGAAATTATTTCCATGGAGTTTTTGGGAGGTTTACCAACAACTAGGAAGGGACATGACTATATATTTGTGGTAGTTAATATGTTCAACAAGATGCACATTCGCATGCCTTGTAAGAGGACCATCATAGGAAAAAAAGCAACAAACATTTTCTTTGAAAAGGTCTAAGTGAACTTTTGGATACCAAGGAGCATCATCTCAAATAGGGATACCAAATTTCTCAGTGAATTATGGACTACATTGTGGGAGAAGATGGATAGTAAGCTCAAGAGGTCTACATCATTCCATCCAAAGACAGATGGGAAAACAAAATTATTCAACATGATTTTGGTGCAGCTTTTGAGGGGTTACAATCAGAAGCATCCAAATACCTGGGATGAAAATATGATCTATATACAACACTCTTATAACAAGGAAATCCAGACTTCTACTGGCAAGTCACCTTATGAAAATTCCTTTGGATATTTTCCACCTTCATCCCTAGATGTTGTATATGGAAAACAAGGAGGACTAAAGGAGGACCTCATAGGAGATGCATTAATTTTAGGGTCCTAACCCGCACATAGGTAGAACAATATATTTGGATGTAATAAAGGTCAATATTAATAAGGCCTTTCAATAAAATAGAATAAGACTGATGTAAGAAGACCTAATAGAAGCTTCCGCTTCTAGAAGGATCTTCCTCTAGATGCTTCTTTTTAGTATAAATAGGAGTCGAGGGTATGAGAACCGTAGCTTGGATATTATTGTAATAGAGCTCTTCTCAACTGGAGGTTGCCCCCTTGAAGAGGCCTGTGAACATTGCTTTCAGATTCAAAGTGTTATTTCTATTGTTATTCTTATATCATTTCAGTGTTATTGTGGTGAATGTTCTAGTTATATTGTTGTTATTCTGCCATTACTAGCATTTTATTTCAGTTCTGCATACATTTTATATCTGGTATATTACAAGTGGTATCAGAGCACTTTCCTCAGCAGAAAGTGTGGGTTAAATTTTTTTCAGGGTAGAGATGTATTCCGACGTCTTTAAGCCACAGAGATCTGTCATTACACGCATAAACCCATGGTTGAGGGATTCATACATGCAGGAAATACAAGTGGTACTTAAGCGCACATTTGTTTCCCACCCTTGTAACCCTTGTTGGTACCCCTTCTAGTGGTAGTGCATTAGACAACACCTGTGTATGGATCGGCCTAGATTACTTGAAGTCCTCTTTAGATAAACCGATCGGCCACCTGACTGTTATAGTGTCACCGAGAACAACACTCGGGAAGATACTCTCTAGTACCTGGGTAGTTGGGTAGTACGGCTAAGGGTATGGTCTATCCTCCTTAGTTAGTGCCCTGAGATATTGGGTCGAGTACTACTGTTGGACTCCGCACATATATCAGAGAGCTATAGGACAGGGAATACCCTTGTCTGTAGAACCCTTGAATACCTAACCCTTGGGGGACAGAATCATAAACAAATTAAAATAGACAAGATCTATTGTCGCACACCTGTGTTCGGGTTGCCAAGTAAATACACATTTCTTTCTGGTTAAGTATTTGGGCATTTCCTCTCTGCAGTATTCTTCAGACCGGAGTATAACTCTGTAAAAAATTAAAAAA
>JASDQU010012386.1:0-10276 GCA_032191745.1 Picea mariana
GCAAGGAGGACACTATGATCAACTGGATTCCTGGGTGGAGTGGCACCCAGGTTTTGATATTGCCCCATTTGTGTTAGGGTAGGGTTGATCACTTGTTGGGTGTTCATCACTCCTTGGTATGGTATGGGTTTTTGTAAAACAACCAGAGGTGGTGGCTGCAAATACTGTTGTGGGACCTGTTGAGGGGTAGGTGGTACTAGAGGGCCCTATGAGTTCATGGATGACCTCATCCATTGGAGATCAGGAATTTGGGGGCAATGATGAGTATAATGTCCATACTCACCACATATAGCACAAGGGAAGTTAGTCTGAAGATTGTTTTTCTTCCCTTGTCATGGTTGATTGTTGTTGGTGCCCCCTTGGGGGTCTTGGTATCGGTTTCCCCCAGTGCGATGGTTGTGGGCGTCATTCCCTCCTGGTCCTAGATTGTCATTGTTTCGGTTTTTTTCTTTCTGCTTATGAGTCAGATTGGCCGTATTGAATTGTTCAAATGTATGATCCTGTTGAATGGGAAACGGTTGAACAAAGTTAATGCTGACATGTGGTTGTCCTGATGGAGGATTAAATTGCTAGGGAGGACCAGGAAATGGGAAATATAGACTGTTGGGTGGATAGGATCCATATGGCGTATAGGAAGTAGAGGTACTTCCACTACTTCTATGGTTATATCCAGGGGTTGGGGGTGGACCTGTACTAGATTGAGAGACTAGATATGGCATGGGTACCAGTGGGGGTACCCCTAATGATTGAGTGGGAACACCATGATATCACTATTGGTAGAGGGGAGGGGGTAATAAGATGGACCTCCATCTATAGGCGGATATTGGGGTGTACCGTACATAGGTTGTAGCCAATCAATCCATCTGTTGAGTGATACATCCCAGGTTTGTCTTGGCCGAATGGTACGGGTCTTGGGAGGTTAGGTAGTAGTTTGTATAAGTATCCTAAGTGTGAATAGATGAGGTCGTATTGTTGATCCTTTCTAATGGTTTCTTCTTCAAACTATGGGAAGGTGGTCGCCACATCCCTGGAAATGAGGGAAAAAACTGATTTGAGAAACCAATTGAGGCATTGTTGCTTGGTGGCTTCAGCTTTGCATAGACTACATTGTCGACACCATTCATGAATGTGGTCGGCGATATGTGTGGTGGAGGTTTGTTTAAACTCTAAGAGCAGTTCGAGACCATTTTCATGACGGATTGGGAGTTGAAAGAAGGTAAAAAATTCTTTGGCCAAAGATTCAAAGGTCACATGGAGCCCATATTTTTCTTCTACATACCACTTGGCTGATGGGCTAGTGAGTGTGTGTTGAAATAACCTCAATCAGATGGAGTCTTCCATGATGTTGTTTGAAGAGCACCATAAGTGGAAGGTCATGATATGGTTGGTTGGGTCGTCTCCCACTTTTCCTTCAAACTTGGGGATGTCTGAAGGCAGTTTTGTAAGCATTGTAGGCCATGTGGGGTAGTGCAATATATTATCATTGGTGAGCTTAGTCAGATCTAGTATATTGAGGGAAGCTAAGTATGGCATTTGCAGTTGTGGTGGAGGATTAATTCCATCTATGGTGTGAGTTTTTTGTGTACCTAAACCATGAGGGGGGCTAGGTGGGGTTGTACTTCCCCCTGGGGAATAAATTTTCCCCCTGCTTCCATGTAAAGGAGAGAAAGTGGAAGGTTGACCTTGGGAAGTGGACCCAAGTAAAGTGGAACCAAGAAAAGTTGATCCCAAGACAGTAGCACTCATAGGAGTGTGAGAAGGTGGAGCTGATGAGTTGGCAAGACTCGAAAACCCCCCTACAATAGGGGGAGATTTAGAAATCGTCTAGAATGATGGGGATTCTGTGGGTCCCTTATAATGTCCAACTAGAAAAATGGATGTGTGCAAATGCCGATGAGAGAAATAAATGAACAAGAGTCTTTACTATAATTTTTGGACCTTCACAATATATTTCACCATCATATGTAATCACAAGGGTATCATACATAAATCAATTGATAAAGAAGCATACATGTGGGTAGGTATATTTTGTCTGCGTGGGAGAACAAAGAAAAAAAATTCTCATGTCCTAAAAGACGTAACGTCCTTCCTCTCAAAATATCACTGTATCTTCCAATAGCACTCAACAGTGGGGTCTAAATCCACTGGAAGAGGAACTAGTGAAGGATGAAACAATTAGTTATATTGACGAGTCCAATCAAGGTGCAATTGGAGCCCACAAATTCCACCTGGGTAGATGTCCTAAAATTTGGTCACTAGGTACCTTGGTCAAAGTGTGACATTTAGATTTTTGGCCTAAGAAATGGGTCATGGGCTAGATCCCATCCAAGAGGTGGGTGCCTTAAGGGGGGATGCACAGAACAACCAAACCTCGGCCTTCAACCCTTCACAGACATCTCCCTGCCTTATGGTGTTAGGAACACTTGACTTAGAGGATTTTAAAGTTCCCTATTTGACAACTTCTATTACTTGAATATGTGAGAACCAGATAATAGGGATTTATTTGGATGCCTATCCCCAAGATCCTACCTAGACTAAAAACTTTCTTTTGGCACCTCTTGTGGAGGAAAACTTAGTGAGTTTTTAGAAAAAAATTAGATGTGGTTGTTTGAGAGATTGGAGGTATGAACCAACCTCGTTGAGTTTAAGTGGGAGTGGAAAGTTTCATCGAGAAAAGGGTGGGGTGTTTCGAAATCCCTTTGGAGGGAACTTACTTCAACCTCGATGATTCGAGATGAAACTATGTGAGTGAATAGTGACTTTGTGTGTGAACAAGTGAAAGTGTGCCAAATTTTTAATAAGTTAGATGTAACCTTGCTGCATGTGGATTTTGTGTGGTCATTACAAGTCTTGATTACCTAATTTACTAAATGCCATTGGTGCAAATTTGCAGAATTTTAAAGTCCCTAGAGAATAGCATGTGGACATATGGGTTCTTACCAATCCTTTAACTCCCTAGAGTGATTTAATCTAAGAAAGATTAAAAAAACTGTCCTAGATTGTGGACTTGTAGGCATGTATGGGCCTGTTACAAAACCTTTAAACTTCCCTAGTGATGTAATCTAAGAAAATAAATTCCAAAACTATCCTATCTTTGTATCATGTGGGCATGTATGCACCCATTACAAATTTAAGATGTGTTTGAAAAAGAAACTAAGAGGACTCCTGAGGGGGGCTGTTGTCCTCTCCTAAATATTTTGTCTTTTAAGGGTGATGAAATTTCCCCTCAATCATTTTTCTGATTCTCGAGATTGCTCTATGGCGCGAGGGAAGAGCATACTCAATAATTGACGTTCAATTTCTAGTCCCAATGTAAGTGGCTATATATGTTATAGAGAATGATTCCAACTTAATTTTAATCAAAGCAAGTCATCTATATGGAAAAATGAACCTAAAAAGAGGATAAATATGGGTTTTAACCCCCTTAAGTGCCTACGTTTTGACTAACTCTTCATGTAGAGAGGGAATATAAGTCGGGTGCATATTACAATTTTCATAGAATCAAACTTAAGGAGGCTATGGGAGTTTAACAGATCACAAAAAACCTTACAATGTATCATTTTCTAGACAGATGCACGGGTCACAGAGTAGATAGAGGCGCATTTGGCACCAGTCCACAAATAAAAAATGACCTTTTGACATAGGTGCACATAATGCATTGAGAAACACAATGCATTTGGTGCATGTGCTCAGAAGACGCGCCTATGGGTTAAAAAACCCGTGCACTTTCTGTTTCATGGCTGGGAATAAAATTTTGGATGAAATTCTTTCATCTCAGCTCTGAATTTATCTTTTTATAGGCAGGCATGGGTCGGTTATGGTTCCTGCAAGTTAAATAATTGAAAAAGAAGTTCTCAAACAACCCAAATGGGGAGAAAATTGATACCTATCCCCAGTGGAGTCGCCAATTTGTTGCGTCCCTTTCATCACCTAAATTGGAAAAATAAGGACGCTCACAAGTCCAGTTGGGTTAGCTAGACAAGACAACAGTGAATGCAAAAGTTAGAAACATCAAGCATGAGAAGTAAACAAACAACTAAACTAAAAATAATAAAATAAACTAAGCTAGAGTGCATAAGGGAAATAGAACCAAAAAATAAACAACATTCGTGCCACCAATGGATAGGATTGTATTAGTGGGAAAACACCAAAGAAAAAGGAAGACTTATGGGTCCCTTCTTCCTCCAAGGGAGGGCTATTGAACCCCCAAAGATTGAGCTCTTATTACAAATAACAAACTAGAAGGAAATGGTGAAGAAATCCAAAGCTCGTTCACTCAATAGGTGATGTGAATAGCTCAATGAAATGGTGCTTGTATGATCTTGATGAGGAAAAAGGATCCTCCAAGAGAATATAGGTAGCATAACAATACAAATGAATTCCTTGGAAATATAGTGCACCCATGGCCTCTTTTTATAGCAAAGCTTTGAGGCATTATTCAACTAATCTTTAGTGTGAACAAGGGGCTCTTTAGGGAACCCTTAGGTGTTTGACCAACCCACCACTCGGATTCATCTCAGATTTGGGTGTCAAATCGACTTGGGAGATGAACCAGAAGTGGCTGGAAGGCCGACCAAAATCATAAATGCGTCATTATGAGGTATGCATGGATTTTTGCATCCACAATCGTGCATCGAGTGCATGTGCACTTTTTCGGTGTTTTTCGACTATCGCACGTGCACATGCTTCCTTTGTATCCTTAGTGCATGCTGATTTTATAACCAGTTTTATAGTTTTGTGCCCTTTGGAAATGCATTTTTTGGGCCATGGATGAACTAATGGGTGTTTATAGATGCTAGATTCCTATAACCATTTGCGGATGAAATTTCAGTGATAAAACTAAGTCCAATGAAATGTAGGGTTGATAACCTATCCTATTCATTAGGTTTCCTATCCTAGTTGTTAAGGTTTTTTGGAAGAATATGTAAACCATGCGGAACAAAAATTTGGTGGAAGATAGGATTGATGGATCAAGAAAATTAAATTCCTAGAAATAAAGACTACATATTATCCTAGAAGAGGATGACCTATTGAGTGTGATAGAAAATACGCTACCAGAAACAACGATCGATGAAGAGAAGGAATAGTGGAAGGAAGATGGCATCAAAGCAAGGAAGATAATCATCTATTCAGTAATAGAGCATATCCTACATCATATTTCCAACTTGAATACAACTTATGAGATGTATGATGCATTGAATAATATGTTTGAGAGTACCAACACCTTTAGAGCTCTTACATTGAACATTGATATTCAACATATCAAGATGACAAAATATGACACTATTGCTACCTTTTTCATGAAGATTTCAGAGATCAGATATCAACTAGGTGCCATTGGAGAAACCATATCATACAAAGAGCTTGTCTTGACTACTCTCATTGCTCTTCCAAGACATTGGGAACCATTTCTTCAAAGTATCAGTGGTAGAGAAGATCTACCTGGATTTGATTGTCTATGGACAAACTGCACTGAGGAAGAAACCAAACTTATAGTCACAGGAGTGAAAGAATGCCCTCATGATGAAAATCATTCTCTTTCCTTCCATTCAAAGAAAGGAAACATAAGAAATGGAAGAATTATCAACAAAGCATTCAAAGACAAAAAGACTTCATCATCTTTAGGTCATGAACACAGAAAAGAAAAATCAAAGATTCAGTGTTTCAGATGTGACAAGTATGGACACATTGCGAGAAATTTTTCTACTAGGAAGAAAGAAAGACAACGTGCATCCACTGTTCATGTTGATCTAGAACCAACTCAGAGAAATGAAGACATAAAATATGAATCCCTCTTCTTCATATCAACACTCTTAGGTACAATTCCTACTAAAAGTGATATTTGGATAATTGACAGTGGTGCTTCCAAACAAATGATTGTATATAGAGATCATCTTAGATACCTTGTTGATAAATAGTCTAGTCTACATATTGTACTTGGAGACAATGCCAGATATAATGTGAAAGGAGTTGGAACTTCTACACTCCAACTAGATTCTAACATACCCCTTCAGTTGACTAAGATACTATATGTACCTAGGATGAAAAGGAACCTTCTCTTTGTTTCTTCCTTAGAGAATAAAGGCTATAAGGTTACCTTCTCTAACGGAAAAGTTATTGCATGACACAAGAAATAATATATGAATTCTTCTCGAGTGATTGGTGTTCAAGAAAACAACTTATACAAGTTGATTCTCCGACCAGTCTAGGCCCTATTGCATGATACTATCATATTGAGCAAGCTATGGCCTAGGATAATTTCTCATATCCATTATAGAGCCCTTCCCGCTCTAGGAATATGGTAACAAGCCTTCCAGAGATACATGTTCAACATGATGGTGTTTTCATAGGTTTTTCTCTTAGAAAGAATGTCAAGGGGTCCTTCTTGAGCAGTGGCAGTAGATCTAAGAAGATATTGGACTTGATAGATTCATATGTGTGTGGAACCATGACTGTTTCTTCCCTGAACCAATATTTGTATTATGTGCTCTTCATCAATGATCACTCTCAGAAGACGTGGATTTATTTCTAAGGACCAAGGATGGAGTCCTTCCAAGATTTCAAGAATTTAAATCTCAGGTTGAGAACTTGAACAAGAGGAGGATCAAGGTGTTGATATAAGAAAATGCAAGAGAGTACATCTTTAGGGATTTCAGTGATTTCTATATTGAGGTGGGGATCAAGAGGGAGTACACCATTCGTTATAACCCTGAACAAAATGTGATTGCAGAGAGGAAGAACAAAAACATCATTGATGCAACCAAAGCAATGATACATGATCAGAATCTACCTATGATTTTGTGGGCAGAAGTATCCATGACAACATTGTATGTTCATAATATGATTCCTCATCAGATTTTGAATAACATGACTCCTAAAGAATCTTTCACCAGAGTGAAGCATGAGGTTGGACAATTAAGGATATTTAGGTGTCCAATACACTTTCATGTACCCAAGGAGAAGAGGACCAACCTAGACCCTCCAGGAAGAAAGGGTACATTTCTGGGGTACAGTGAATCTTCAAAGGCATACTAGACCTACATCCTTGGTGAGAGACAGATTGAGGTGAGCATAGATGTCATCCTTGAGAAAGAGATAGCCTTTCGAATATCTAGATATTCTCAGATGGATATTGACAACTAGACACTACGTTATACCCCTTCAATAGTTCAGAGGGAGACAATAATTGATCTAGTTGATCCAGCTGAGCACGTAGTGCTAGTTGATGTTCCCAGAGACATTGCAATAGGCCATAAAAGGCCTTCCTAGGCTTGACAAACTTTGCAGGAAGCAGAGGGACATGTAGCTCCTGGAGGTGCATTTCGAGAGAGCAAGATACCATAGAGATTTTCAAGCGACATTTCAACTATGGGACACATCATTGATACCGAGAATTCTTTCCATGGAGAAGTAGCGGGTCAGTAGGTATGGAAAGATTCCATGACATAAGAGTATCAGTCCATCATGAAGAATGATGTCTGGGAAATTGTTCTGAGACTAGAAGGGAAGTATGTAGTGATTTTCGGGTGGATATATAAGATCAATCATGTAGTTGATGGAAGTGTCGAGAAGTACAAAGCAAGATTTATGGCTAGATGATTCTCTGAGGTGGAGGGAATTGATTATGAAGAGATATTTTCTCCTGTATCCTGATACACTTACATCTGTACGATCATATCCCTAGCTGCATCCATGGGTTGGAGACTACATCAAATGGATGTAAAGACAACCTTTCTCAATGGTGAGATTGAGGAAGAGGTTTACATCGAGAAACCAGATGGATTCGTGATACATGATCAGAAATATCATGTGTGCAATTTGAAGAAATCCCTGTATGAACTAAAGTAGGCACCTCGTGCTTGGTACAAGAAGATGGATGGATTCCTAATGAGTTTGGGAATCAATAAGAGTGTTGTTTCTCTAAACCTATATTATCATATTGTTGGTGATGAGTGTCTAATTTTGGTCCTCTATATTGATGATTTATTCCTCATTGGTTCAGAAAGTCTTATTGTTGAATGCAAGCATTCATTGACTTCTGAATTTGAGATGAAGGATCTAGGGTTGATGCACTACTTATTGGGACTAGAAATATGCATAGGACTGATTATACTTTCTTGATCCAAAGAAAATATACAGTGAGATATTGAAGAAATTAGGTATGATAGGATGCAAGTCCATTCCTACACCGATGGTGATGGATCTGAAGAAAATAACTGAGGATTCTACTGATTCAGTCGAGATTGATCCACATCTATACTGACAGCTGATTGGATCATTGATGTATCTCGTTAACACCAGACCTAATATATGCTATGCAGTGAATATACATAGTCAGTTTATGGGTCATCCGAGATAGACTCATTAGATAGCAACGAACCATGTATTGAGATATCTATGAGGCACTGTTGGATATGGACTGAAATATGCCTCAGGTGTAGATATGAGATTGTAGGGATATGCCAATGCATATTAGGCAGGGAGCCTAGTGGAATAGAAGAACGCATATGGTTGTTGTTTTACTTTGGGATCTGCCATGGTTTCTTGGTGCATTAGGAAATAGAGCTATGTGGCATTGAGTACCATAGACATAGAGTACATAGCGTTATGTGTAGAAGTCCACGAAGTAGTGTGGCTTCGCAAGATCCTTGTTGATTTATTTGGGCATGTTATAGATTACACTATTATCCATTGCGATAACCAGAGATGTGTGAATCTCTCAGTGAATCATGTGTTTCATGATACATCAAAACACATTGAGATCAAATACCATTATATCAGAGATATGGTACAAAGGAAATAAGTACACATGCAATACCTTTCTACACATGAGCAGGTTGCAGATGTCTTCACCAAATCACTTGTCAGGATGAAGTTTGAGTACATCCATGAGAGACTTGGCTTGGTGGAGAATGCCTCCCTAGATGAGAGGGAGTGTTGTTGATTGCAGCTTCATGAGACATCCTCCATATTGTTCTCCTCTAGAATGAGTTCACACATTTGTGTGAGAGAGACCAAGTGTTGGGTGTGCCCATGTGATGGGTGTGCATCAGACTCTGGACTGAGTTTTGATGATGTTTAGTGTCTTGCTTTATACTCCTCTAGACTGAGTTGAGTTAGTGTGAGATGGTCTCCTTCCTTGTACTCCTGTGGACTGAGTTGAGTCGGCTTGAGATGGTCTCCTTACTTATACTCCTCTCCACTCAGTTGAGTTGGCTTGAGATGATACTCCAGATAGTACTCCTATGGAATCAGCTGAGTGATTTGTTGAGTAGGACGTCCCTGTGTCTGAGCATAGGTAGACGTGTCCCTAGTGCCTAAGCACTAGTGGACATGTGATATCCTTGCTATATTGTCTAAGAGCAAGATTTGCTTGTAACCCTAATTTGTGATATAAAGGGTGCAAGTCAGCTCCACCATATGTGAAACATAATTAATGTTTGTGTAATCATTAATTATACTATTGAACTATTGAGGTCAGCCGTATTGTGCCAATAGACACACCTTTTGTCATGTCGGTTGTTGTATAAATAAAAGTGAATCTGCATTGAAGACTACACACTCTCACATGTAAATTGGGAATTTCAGCAAGTACATGTACAACTGAAGTGTGCACCTCTCTTGGGCGCTAGGTTCTAGGTTTTGGTAAGGGCCCTCTTATGTGATAAGTTCTATGGTGTGGGGGATCTTCTCTTGAGAATATAGAAAATGATTTTTGGGTTTTTCCCTTGTTTGATAAGGGTTTTCCCATGATACTTCTTGCGTTCTTGTGCATGGCTATTCTTCTTGTGATCTTGGTTATTGCAGCACTTGTGTATGGTGTTTCTGCATTGTTTATGGTCCAATTACATGCTAAATGAAATAAACTACATGTGCACGAGCTAAAGCATAGAGACAATTCAACAAAAACTTCATTCAATACTAATAATTTCTATTGTTATAGAGAGTCAACTAGCATTTTTTAGCTAACTATGTGACCTTATAAATTTTGGGATTCCAATATTTTGCGAAGTAAATGGCAAGTGATAGAATATTGGAGATGTGTTGTATTCTTTGTAGGTAGACTATGCACCCGTGCACAAATAATTAGCTACAACATGTGTATTGTGCATCCATGAGTTATAAGCTATGCCAGGCATAATCCAATTTTTTCCAGATATGTTTTTGGTTTATTTTGTGTATTTTCAGCAGATGGTTTTCAACACTTTCTAATCTAATATCAGTTAAGAGAACATAGTTATAATTTAATCTAGATTTGTAAATAAGGATTTTGGAT
>JASDQU010012386.1:38832-70536 GCA_032191745.1 Picea mariana
CTCTATATATAATTATATGTAGTTTATATATAATTATATTTTTTTTGGAAAAATGATAGTCTAAATATATGCTTCGTTGTCTCTGATTTACCACACACTAGACAAAGTTCATTTGTAAACTCACTCTTAGTCAAATGGGCCTTGGATGGTAGCCGATAAATAACTAGTCGTGAAGCTTATAAGACAAGTGAATGGGCCAAACTGTATATAGTTTATATATAATATGTAGTTTATATTATAATATAAACTACATAATTTATCTATAGTTTATATTATATATAAACTATAAATAAATAGATTATATATAATATAGTAGAAAATACAAAAGAGTTTTATAACCTATAATCCTTCACAAAGATAGAGCAAATACACAAGAATTTTATAACCTATAATCTCAAAATTAAAATAAATATGCCCCATCCCATCCTCCTCTTAGAAACAAACCTCTCCCTCATTGAGAGCATGGCTATGACTAGATACCTAATGTATAAGAATAAGTTAAAAACCATGGAAGACAAAAGGCTACCTAAAATTTCTTCAAAATCAATTGATAACCGCCATCAACTCAAGCGAGGATGGCATAAAGACACTTTATCTTGGCTAAACTATTGGGGAATAGTGAAAAAAACCATTTTGATGAATAAAGATACTATTAAAAAAAGCGTCAAATCAGAATTTAAGGAAAAAATGTTGTGTGATAAAGAGTTAGAGGAAAAAAAAAAATTAATGTATTATAAAGATGTAATCAACCCTAATCTAGAAGATCAAAATTACCTATTTTTTTTGCCAAGTGTAAAGAAAAAAATAAGCATTTCTAAGATAAGAATAAATTCTCACAAGCTCTAGAGTGAAACTGGCCAAAGTGTGTGATAGGAGGAACTGTGACGAAGTGACTCGTTAAAGTAAGAAAACAATTATATACCACTTGGTCTTTGGGACGTTTTTTCCACATTGTAACGGGCTTAGCCATAATGAGAAACTATAAATTGTAAAGGGTTTATGGGTAGAAAGGGTTGTGAGGGTTAGACATATGAGAAATTCTTAGTGTTATTTGGAGTTAGTCATGTTTTGGAATAAGTTTTTTATTATGACCGAGGAGAGAGTCTTGCACTGCAATAGAACGGCTAGGCATGTTTGACTAATGATTACTCTTGCATCTTTTTGTAAGCAAAGTGCAAAGTTGTAAGAATATTATAAATGACTAATATAAGAAGCCCACCATTGTGGATGTAACCCAAGTGTGGTGAAACACATTAAACCATTCTTTCGTGATGTGTTGTTTTTTCATGTTATCATGTTTACTGTTACTATGAAATAATAATAATTTCTTAAGTATGCTAGATGCATTATTCATATATGATGTTATAATGTTACACACTAAAGTAACTGGTAAATGAATGAATATCATGTAAAGGAATGTTGCACATAGGTTATGTTTCATGATAAAGTAACTTTTAACTGTTGGAATATATGCACATGATTAGATGGTTAGTAAGGACATGTTGAACATGTCACTTCCCCTCATCACTGCAGAACTTTGGTTCTTGCAGCCCCTCTAGATTCCTTGAGTGAGAATTCACTTTCTCTGCAGGTTATGATGAAAGGCCTGGCATCTAAGGGTTTTGTTGGTGTATTGATTATTAACCATGGGTTTTCCCACTGTGCAAAAACAAATGGTTTTGTTGCCAAGACCAAGAACTGTAACTGAGGGGAATGAGTTGGAGGCCAAATAAGTAAGAGGTCACAAAATGGCTAGAGAGGAAGGAAGGAGAATTTTCCAAAGAATGGAATAGGAATCCACAACTAAGAAATGAACAATGGTTTCAAATTTATTTGTTCATAGATCTTCATGAAATATTCTTCAGTGAATTTTTTATAATTTTGACTGAATGGTTAGAAATGATAGTGAAGAATGTTGGGAGATATCAAGCTCAAGCTCCAAGAAGTTGGACCCCTAAATTTATCCAACCGTTGAATGCAATAAGTAATAAAGTTTCTGGTGCAATTAATTTTTGGTTGAACAGTATACTGGGGGGTTACATTATAGAGTTTGCAATAGATTATACCGAATATTATAGTTTCACAGAATGAAAATTTTTCAAGGGTATGTGCAGAAGATATCTAAATGCAATGTCTACCTAGATAAAAATGTTGTTGTGTGACAAGAATGTTATGAAGATGGAATCTGATTTCTAAGCGCCTTCACACACATATGGAAATTGGGGGATGACCATAGGATGGTCTCAAAGAGATGAAAAGGATGAATAAGGATCTGATGGACTGAAGATACCAAGAGAGGAAGATAATGACTTAGATAGAGATATTGGCATATTGATCTATGGGAAAAGGTTCAAGTATAGTAAGAAGGAGATTGTGGCTAAGAGAGAAGAGAAACACATAGTGTTTGAGGGAAGAGACCCCTGCATGGTAAATGTTGACACAATAAATCAATCAACAAAAGTTGTGAAATTCACCTGTAACATTAAAAAAATGAAATATTGCAGTAATATCCGAAAATAAATAATGAAATTTCAGAAATTTAGTCATTTTAGTCATAAGTTGTTACTATATTAAACATTTACTTGCTGAGGCACAATAAGTGCCCTTCCACGGTCACCCTGGACAGATGTTGACACAATAAATTAATCAACACAAGTTTTGAAAGTAATTCTAACATTAAAAAAATGAAATATTGCAGTAATATCATAAAATAAATAATGAAAAATGAAATATATGCAGTAAAAAATTGAAATATTGCAGCGATAAATTATAAAAATGATTAATCAAACTTTGAGTTGAATGGTATGTAAGATATTTAACCCCATAGTCACACCCCCTCCATCTATTTGATTTAAGTTGTAATTTATCAACAACTCTTCACCTGGAACTATTGTTTTTGTTGCACATACAAATATATGATTTCCTTCTCGTCCCTCAAATATAAAAGTCGCTTGCATATTTGTTGCCATTGGTCATGTAATATTTATAAATCCCACAATGTTTCCAGAATCTTTTGGCCTTCCATTAATATACATAGTCACCCCTTTATTTTTATTGTTATCTACTAGTTGTATATAATTTGTGGGAACTTTGTATCTCTACACACTTTCTGTATATTGGACCAACATCAACCGGTTATTGTATTTGTATAATGGTCTAACATACTCCATAAATTCAATTATAGTGCCATAGTCAAACTTTATTCCATCCATGGAAAATAACTCAATACCATATAAGCACGAAGGAGCAATGCGATACATCCTCCCACTGATGAAGAAACCTGTGTCCACTTCAGGTAGCTCCTTAGGTACCCATCGTTTCACTAGATGTCTATACCTAAATGGAAACTCAATGTCACCTATTCTCTCAACATCATAATTACATGACCCTCCATTGGCAATAAAAAATTACATGCATATACAAAATCCTTTCCTTACCTTTTCAGATGTAGTTGATCTAGAACCAGTAGATCTAGTACAAAACATCTCACTTTCAACCTCTCTCAATATATCTTGATCATCACTCAAGGAAGATAGATCTGAAAGATACCTATTTGGTGGTACCTACACTTGTTAAAACAAGAAGATAAGTTATCGTGTGAATATAAGTTTGTGGTACCAACACTTGAAAACATGAGAAGATAAGTTAGCAAGCAAATATTCAGGGAACCCATGTTTTTCTTGGAGAGTATACTTGATTCTATTGTATGTAAGAAACTTATTGGGGTCCTTGTTTACATGATTCATATCATACTTGGCATCCCATTATTGTTATCTTGGTATGCTTTGGCATGTGAGTCATCTCTTTTATAGAATGGCCTAGATTGTAAGATTTGTGAAAATCATGGTAGAATTTAAGATGAAAAAGGTTCTTGATGACCCTCAAAGGCACCCAATCGTTCAACTTCCTCTTCTAAGCAAGGTTGAATGAAAAATATTACGATCTAGGCCATTCTTGAATCCAAAATCAATTCCATAATTAGCCTTATGAGAACTTGTGCTATACCTTTCGTTTACTTATTATTTTCTTTCAGGCAATGGATATGTCAAAACATGCTCTTGAAGAACTTTAAGAGTTCAAAAAGCTTTCTTAATTCTTGACACATTGCTCAATACTTCCCTAATTGGATTGTTATGATAAGGTAGCTTTTATGAAATTGGATTCTTCATAACTTGAGGGTATTCACTCTTCTTACGACATCATTTGTACCTCTAGGATTTATGGGCTCAGGTAGTGTTGAAATTAATGCAACTGCAAGAACCGTTCTCTGGAGGATGGAAAAGAACCTAGATGTGGACTAGGGTCCCCAACACACTCCTGTGGTTTCTTGGCATCAGACCAAGTAGTGATAGCCATGGAAAAAGACCCTTATGGACCCCCCTTATGGGTCTTTTATAGGTCATTATAGAATTATCATGACCTATAAACTTTATCATAAAAGACCCTTATGGACCCTATTATGCAGTGATGATAAAGTTTATAGGTCATTATGAGACTCATGTGGACATTTTTTTCCATTATGGACCCCCCTTGACTTTGTCTTAAAAGGTAACCCCTTATTATTTTGATTTCCCTCTTGTTTTATGTGATTGGGGTTTTACATCATGTGATTAGGGTTTTATGTTATGTGATTAGGGTTTTATATGTGTTTAGGGTTTTTATAATTAATATTAATTAACAATTGGCAATTTAATTATAAGGGTTTTGTTGTTTGATCTGGAGATTTAGTTATCTCAGTTTTTGAAGATCTTGTTGTCCATTTTCTGTGGAGATCTTGCTGTCCCTTTTTTTTTAAGATCTTGTTGTCCATTTTTGTGGATATCTTGTTGTCCATTATTTTGAATATCTTTTTGTCCCTTTTGTGGAGATCTTGTTGTCCTGTTTTTGTGGAGATCTTGTTGTCCCTTCTTTTGAAGATCTTGTTGTCCCTTTTATGGAGATCTTGTTTTCCCTTTTTGTGAAGATCTTATTGTCCTTTTTGTGGATATCTTGTTGTCCCCTTTGTGGAGATCTTGTTGTCCCTTCTTTTGAAGATCTTGCTGTCCCTTTTTGTGGAGATATTACCATCCCTTTTTTTTTAGGATCTTGCTACCCCTTTTTGTGGAGACCTTTTTGTCCCTTATTTTAAAGATCTTGTTGCCCCTTTTGTGGAGATCTTGTTGTCCCCTTTTTTTGGAGATCTCGTTGTCCCTTCTCTTGAAGACCTTGTTGTCCCTTTTGTGGAGATATTGTTGTCTCTTTTTGTGAAGATCTTGCTAGCCCATTTGTGGAGATCTTGTTGTCCTCTTTGGTGGAGATCTTCTTGTCCTTTCTTTTGAAGATATTGCTTTCCTTTTTTGTGGACATCTTATTGTCTCTTTATTTTTGAAGATCTTGTTGTCCCTTTTGTGGAGATTTTGTTGTCATTTATTTTGAATATCTTGTTGTCCCTTTTGTGGAGATCTTTTTGTCCCCTTTTTGTGGATATCTTGTTGTCCCTTCTTTTGAATATCTTGATGTCCCTTTTGTGGAGATATTGTTGTCCATTTTTGTGAAGATATTGATGTCCCTTTTGTGGAGATATTGTTGTCCCATTTTGTGGAGATCTTTTTGTCCCTTATTTTGAAGATCTTGATGTCCCTTTTTGTGGATATATTGTTGTCCCTTCCTGTGGATATCTTGTCATGCCTTTTGTGGTGTTTTTGTTGTCCCTTCTTGTGGGGTAACTACTATTATTTTCTTAGCTATGGTCAATACCTTGTTGTCCCTTCTTGTGGGGTACTTTCTNATATTGTTGTCCATTTTTGTGAAGATATTGATGTCCCTTTTGTGGAGATATTGTTGTCCCATTTTGTGGAGATCTTTTTGTCCCTTATTTTGAAGATCTTGATGTCCCTTTTTGTGGATATATTGTTGTCCCTTCTTGTGGATATCTTGTCATCCCTTTTGTGGTGTTTTTGTTGTCCCTTCTTGTGGGGTAACTACTATTATTTTCTTAGCTATGGTCAATACCTTGTTGTCCCTTCTTGTGGGGTACTTTCTTGAGTTGTCTTGTGATGGTATATACCTTGGAAAAACTATCTCTAAGTCCATATGATAGAGATCAAACACTAGAGGTTTGATCCATGAACCTAAAACTTTTCTGAGCATATTTTAAAGGTTTACATTCACACATGTGACAGGTACATCTTTCATAGATCAGGAGGTAAGATTGAGGTTTGTCTTTTCACTCAAAAATTTTGTTTATAATCATAATTTATTTTACATCTGTCTATTTCTTTTATCATATATGCTAATCTAGTGAATAGAAAATAAAAAAGGCATTATTGTTTCTATTTTTCCCTAATTCTAACAGGTAGTAAGAGAAAAAACAAATCTCGAGATTCAATGGATGGTTGGATAAGGAATTCTATCAATAATTTAATCAATGTATCCTTCATATATAAATAAATGATTTTATCATTCCCCTCAGTTGGAAACTAGATTGTATGGTGTGTTGGTAGAAGAATAAATTTACAAGTAGGGATGGACCCATGGATAGGTAGCGGTGAAAATTACATGCTTCCACATCATAAAATAATTTTTTTAGGGTCTAGAGGATTTTATAATTTGTCTTGGAGAGATAACTTGAATAAAAATATTATTTTCCACCAAGGTTGGCTTACCCAGAGGGAGCTAGTTTCTGGGACGAAGATGTTGATACTTAGGATAGATATGTTGGAAGTCTCAAATCAATTTTTTAAAGGATCAATGACAAGGAATATACATTAGTCTAGTCTTTGAATCCAATAAGGGATTATTCTCCTAGAGAAGGCTATAGGGCCTTGGTTGCATGAGGGAATGAATCTCCTTCAAAATGGTGGTGGGAAAATGTATGGTGGTTGAAATTCCTATCTATTCACAATTGTTTATGTGGCATTTACTAAATAATAAAGTACTCTCATAGGATCCCCCGGGGTGTACAAAAATCAGTGATGGAATGTATCACTAAGGAACATTCTTATGTGAAGTCCCTAGTTCAAAACCCTCGACTAGACTTGTGTGTCGTGTGAGGGCCAAGTATGCATGCATGGGGTTATAGTGTTAGTAGTCAGATAAAAAGACCACATGTCACATGAGTACGTTCTCGACTAGTTGTTGATTTCCCCTGTAAAGAAAAGCACTCCCTTGGGATATCCTCAAAAAAAGGAACACATTTGGTCTTGGATGGTGTGTCTTATGCAAGGAAATTTAGGAAAAAAAGTATCATTTTATTATGTATTTATCCTTTTCTAAATATGTTTGGCTAGAAGTTGAAGGTATCATAGGTTTAGGAAAATTTTGGTTAGGGGATTCCATTAAGGAGGGCCTCAAGAATTGGTGTGGAAATGCTGCCACAAATAAATCAAGATCTCTCCCTTTAATTATAACTTGGGGAATATGGTTGGATGGGAATGCAAATATTTCTTAGGATAGCGATACTATTCCTTTTCAATATGCCATTCAAGGATTAAATATCATCATCTCCTTCAATCAAATCAAGGAAATTGAGATCCAAAGATAAATAGTGGAAAATCATATTGGAAAGAGTATGCATTCAACTTTCTTTGATGGAGGGAGGGGAACATGAGGGGTAATTCACCTATCAAAATCCCATGGTATAAATTTTAAATTTGGAATGGTAAATGGTTCCAATAACTTATCAAAACTCATCTCTTTAAAAATTGTATTGAATTTGGATTTGGAACATTGAGTAGCCCACTTACAGGTCCCTAGAGACTCTCTACTAGTAATAAAATGGACGAGGAAGAATTTATTTTAAGGAATTTCACTTTACAATCACTATGTAATGAGGTATGGGGTATTTAGACATGTTTTCCTTCTATATCTTATGAGAATAGTTTCAAGGAGAGGAACATGTTGGCTAATGGGACTTGGACTTGGGAGAGATGTTCGGTTAGTTGTGGAGGATGAGGAAGGAATTCAAACATAATTTTATCATTTTTTCTTTCTATAGGATCATCTAGTGTTCTTACATTTGAAAAATCAACATATTGTTTTTTTGTTGGATAAAGTGGGCATTACATTTAAAGTGAGGGTCAATAAATATCTTCTCACCCACTCTCCACCACACACAACAATAGCCTATAAAAATGAAATATGCAAACAATGATCTACCAACTATGGTGCTTGACATTTTATATTTGGGTTTTGTTTGTGAATATGTGTTTGTATGATGGTCACTCTCAGGTATATAAAAATGTAGAGGGTAACTAAGCCTAATCTAGTCGAATGGTTCAATTCTTTGGTAGATCTCTACAAGATAACCTACTCCAATGTTCATAGCACATGGTTTAACGTTTAAAAATCTATATAACCTAAGTGACAACTCAAAGGAAAAGATACATTGCCAATATATCATGCATTTTTGTTATAGGATCCATAATACATAAATTCAATTGAAAATATAAGTTAGAGAATCACATTTTATAGGAATCGTGTGAGGGGATTTTTGTGCACATATGGAGCCACTACCACTTTTATTCCCTAAAATTACATGTCAACATTTTTAGGGATATTCATATGAAAATATTGGACTTTCAACAACTCACCATTTTACCTTGTCTCCTTTCCCTCAAGCTCTCTCTCCCAGTGCCCTCCATGAGTTGTGTCTCCTTCCTAACCCTATCATCAATATCTCTCTTCTATCCAGTTCCCTCCACAATCTCTCTCTCTCCTTTGTAAACTTGCTCGTGAAATCTCTCTCGCAATTCCCTTCCTTCTCTAGCTCCTTCCTTCTCCTGTCTCCTCACAGTGTGCGTGACCTAGTTTCCACATAGTAGGTGTGCCCTCTCTATATCCTCATAATGTGCATGCTCTCTTTGTCTCCTTGAAACGTGTGTTCCCTAGTATCCTTGCAGCATGCATGCACTAGTTCTATCCTCGTGCTTGATTGGCTCTTGATGGACTAGTTTTATCGACTCTCACCCGCATCTCAAAAATGGAGAAATGTATATTGAAATGATATGGAAACCATGTATATTCATGATTAGATTCTACTTTTCATCATTTTCATCCCATAAAGCATCCTACTTAATTTTGAATCCACCACCTATCAAGAGGTGGAACACGATGTCACACTTACTGGGGTATGAAATTTTTGTGACTTAACAACCATTATGCAATTCTTTATTCAAGCATTCCCCTTAGAGGTGTTCTAGTCCAAAAGGGGAAAATGATACACTTAGGGTAATTGCATCCTAGTGGAGACAATAAAATGCCAAAATCTCATTGATCTAGCAAGGCCCCATTGACAACCTAGAGAATAGTAATTATCCTTTCTAGATATAACTATAAATATACATGTATTTAAACTTATTTTATCATAGAGACACCTTTTACAGTTCAATATGGAGGATATGTGTAATGTAACATAACGTTGAATTCAATGTACATCTATCAAATATAATAGTTAAAAAAAAACAAAAAAATAGGAGATGTTGGACCTGATTCACATTGTAAAATAGCCTAGATGCATATTAACCTAAAATCTATCAATCATTGAGAGGGATCAAATAATTTGAGATGAAAACCTCTTTAAGAGTGAAAAATATTGGGTAAAGTTTTATATGTCAGGGGATTTGATCCCTCTTGACACTTGATAAATCCTAGGATATAAAGATAAATATTCTAGGTTGGTTAACAATAACAACACTATTGTGATAGAAAATAACTAATTTAGTTATCGTTTAACCTTGTGTTATTAGGAGATTTATCCAAACCAACAACCATGACATTATTGAAATAATCTATCCTAGATAACAAAAGAAGACATTATTCCAATGCTTGATTCTATATAACAACAAATACATTGTTGCAATGATCAATTCTAGCGAACATTGAGACTATTGCAATAGTTTATCCTAGAGAGAAAAAATGATAAAATAAATTTACTTTTCTTAGGTGGACAAGGTCCTAGTCCCAAGTCTTACTCAAGCAAGGTCTAGGTCCCAAAATTTGTTTATATAGGTAATTATCAATGTGAAATGTGCCTATTATATAATGAGTAACCACCATTAGATCTTTGGACAACATATATAAATGTCATAAACATCGACACTTTAAAAATTCATAGAAGGTATATATTCCTCTCTCGAGTAAGGATCATCCTCATAGCAATGCCATGAAAAAACTAATTCCACTAATGTATTCCTTCCTCATTGATGAATTGCCATGAGAACTAAAAACAATTATGTGCATGGAATATATTCATGTTCATCATATTATAATTTTATATGTGTTGCATTCACATGGAAAATCCAAGACCTAAAATGTAGATGGAATCTTGATTTAAAAGTAGGACAATAAATAATTATATAACATAACTCTTGAATGAATGGTTTATTCATTAATAATTAAAAAGGAGGTTTGTGGTTGTTTTTATTAGGATTAAATGATTTATTTATAAAAATCTCAAGACATAATACTCACTTATACACCACAAGAAATGGTTTTGTTAAGGAATGGTTTGGTAACAATTTGCATTCAAAGAATGAAGATCCTTATTATAAATGACATAGGATCTTAAGTGGTCTAGATGCATTCTACAATATTTTACAATAATACTACGGTATCTACAAAAACCACAAAGATGAATATGAAGAACTAATTTTGTAGAAATTGTAGGAAATTTGCAAGAAGAAATATATTTCCTAGCAAGAATCTCATGATCGACTTCCTAAACAATAAAATGCCTTACAACTATTGTTTTTATATTGTGAACAAAGATGGAATATTGAATGATTAGTTATTGACCATATTCCACTTATTGTCCACCAAGTTATAGACCATTCACTTATGTGGGTACAATATGAATCTTTGATTCTTGAAACCCTCCCATACCATCGAGGCATGAATCTAGTGAAACCATGTCAAATTTCACTAGCTACAAGAAAAGTTTGAGAAACTTTCAACGTTGGCCCCATTAACTAGTAACTTTGCGAGGTCGAAGAGAATCAACACTTATTCTAGTAATCAGTACTAGTCATGTGCCTATATCTAATTGGTCTTCTGTTTGGTCATGTTTGGGAATATGTTTCATGAAGCGATACTTGAACTCACTTTCACCTAAACTCCCTTCCTGCTAAACTCACTTTCAACCTAGATAACTCTTTGCAGGCCTCTGAAACTTACCCATGACATATTAAGGCCTTCGATGAAATATTTCCCTCTTATTCTTGTGGTTGTTTGTGTAGGTATATAGGATACAAATAGAGTGGAGACAGAAAGGCCTACGAGGTCCTCTAGGAGAATCTACTCAGAGCACCAGGGGTGACAAGTTGCATGCATTGTTATTTTAAATCTCTTTGAGTTCTCCTTCTTTGAAGCCATACTTCATTGTCCAATTATTAAGTAGGAATCAAGTGTTCTAACTCTAATACTAAGCCACTTAATATCAATAGAGTGGAGAGAGTAAGGCCTACAAGTTCCTCTAGAATAATCTACATAGAGCACCAGGGGTGACAAGGTGCATGAATTATTATATTAAACATCTTTGATTTCTCCTCCTAGAGGTCGTCTAATTCGGTCCATACCTTGGTTCCAAGCATTTCATGAGTTTCCAAGCATTCTCATCTACCAAATTTCAGTTCAGACTAGATTATAAGCGGGGTCAAGTAGTACCTCATTAGGCATAGTCACGCCTTAATGGGGTCAAGTAGTACATGACTAGGCGTAGTCGTGCAGAGCTCCTCTTGGTTTCAAGAATAGCTCATTCTCTACTAAATAGGGGAAACCACGTGAAGGTAGAAGCTCTAATTATGCCACCCCACCCCCCTCACATCACTCTCAATTTCCCCATACCTAATTTGAAATTATAAAGAACATGTAACATACTCTATTATACAAAATAAAAACATATAAATATCATATAAAAGATATAAACACATACCTCTTCTTTTCAATAATCAAATATCATTAATCTTATTCTTCATCCAACTCAAAATCTATATCAGGATCTGGTTCAGAATCGATATTGGTGAAATGCTAATTCATATCAACATCATCAACAATGTCATTTTCACTAATATAGTAATCGACGTCATCAATGAGATCATCGTCTTCTAAATTTGGATGATCAACTTCTTCATCTTATTCTTCTAACACATCAACTACAATCACCTGCTCTTGATTTGCATAATGATGATCTTCATCCTCATTATTATCTTCATCCTCGACTACATGATTATACTTTACTAGTGTTCCTCTTGAATCATATCTAACAATGTATGACCAACCTTCTTTACCAGGTACCTATGAGTAAAATACTTGCTCACATTGACTTGGAAGAGGATAAGGCTATGCACTCGATTCAAATTCCCTTGTATTAACCATGGTAAATCCATTATCATGCTCAATAACAATTCTTTTAGGATCATTTTCATGCATTTGTATCATGTACCATTTCAGTTCAAACAAAACTATTTTAAACAAATTAAAATCACACTCAATTATATCCTCCAAATGCCCATAGTACTCATTCTCAGTTTCTTTTGGTTGTCTGTCACTTCTAGAGGAAACATTGGTGACCTTAAATGTAATGTACCTCAAAAATAGTCACAAAAAAAAAAAATTGTTTGTACAATTATCCTTCCATAGTTTCGAGATTCAAGCAATTAAGTCTTCTATTATAAAGCTTGAGTCTGAAAGTTTGTTAGAGACCTTACTGTCGTTGATTGTCTTTACTATGCAACTTAAAACTTCCTACTCAACAATACAATGAGTGTATACTCCTCCCTTCAATGTCATTTAAAGTCTTGTAAAAATTACAATTATTTTCTTATTTGATGATGTCTATAACAACAACATAGGTTTAACTATACGAGCGACTTGTAAATAGGTCTGTTACTTCCATACCTCCAATCAGGGAAATATTCTCCAATCAACACACAACAACTCCCAAAATCGTGAAAAGTGACCAGCATGTGGGGATTTCGGAGTTCGGGATTTCGCGAGTACACCAGCCAACATCAACGCACAACAATTCCCAAATCGTGAAAAGTGACCAGCATGTCGGGATTTCGGGAATACAATAGCTAACATCAACACACAACAATTCCCGAAATCATGAAAGGAGACCAACATTTCGGGATTTCAGAGTTCAGGATTTCGCAAATACAACAACTAACATCAACGAACAACAATTCCTGAAATTGTGAAAAGTGACTGGCATTTCGAGATTTTGGAGTTCAGGATTTTGAGAATACAACAACTAATATCAACAGATACAAACCTTTGAAATTCAAAACAAAGGGAAGGTTGTACTAGCGCTTTGGGGTTTCAAGGTTCGGAACTTCGTGAGTTCAAGTGTCCCAAATTTCAACATATACGAACTTCTGAAATGCGAAAAGGAAAAGCGGGGCTCGCATTTTGGGGTTCGGGACTTTGTGAGCTCAAGTAGCCAAACAAAAACATGTGAAAACTTCTGAAATGCGAAAAAAGGAAAGGTGAGACCCACATTTCAAGGTTTCGGGGTTCGGGACTTCGTGAGTTCCAGTGCCCGAACATCATCATTACAAAAGTTTCGAAATGTGAAAAGGAAAGGTGGGGCCTGCATTTTGGGGTTTCGGGATTCAAAATCCCGTGACTTCAAAAGAAAAAACATCAAACATAAACAATTCCTGAAATTACGAAAAGGAATGTAGACTAACATTTCGAGATTTCAGGATTCGGGGTTTTGGGGTTTCAAATGCCAATCAACCACACACAACAACTCCCGGATTCCGAAAGGTGAAAGGATGTGAAACCAACACTTTGGGATTTCGAGATTCAGGGTTTCGGGTTTTCAAAAAACCAAACAACAATACACAACAACTCCCAAATTCCGAAAAGTGAAAGGATGTGGGACCAACACTTCGGGATTTCAGGATTTGGGGTTTCAGGTTTTCAAAAAACCAAACAACAATACACAACAACTCCCGAATTCCAAAAAGTGAAAGGATGTGGGACCAACACTTCGGGATTTCTAGATTCGGGATTTTGAGGTTTCAAAAGTCAACATCCAACATACAACAACTTCTGAATTGTGAAAAAGATAGGAAAGTGGGACCCGCACTTCGGGATTTCGGGGTTTGGAAAAGCAAGGGAATATTCGCATAAGTGTAACCCGCAAGTCCCGAATGTTGAAATTCACATTATTCTCATAGCTCTAAGATTTTTCCCTTGTATTGTTATTCTTACTTTTGTTCTGTGAAAAGAGTAGGGGTAGAAGGATTCTATATCCGTTTACCTGACAAAATTCCGAAAATCTAAACTTATGAGTTTATACACACAGAAGGGCACAAAGGATAAAATTTTCTGTATAAGGTAAATTATATAATATTCACATGGAGCCTCTTTTAATCAATGCATTAAACATCAATAGTACTAGATCTGTGCATCTATGTAAATACATGATTAAGAATATCATTCCATCAGAGATTGGTCATTATAAATGATGTTCTGAGGGATCTGAGTTTGGTTTCCTGGGGATTTATCTACAGAGAGGATCTGCCTCATTGATGTTAATATCCTCCTTTCCTTACTTACTTATAGAAATATAATTATAGATTTCCTTCACATATATTCCCCACAAAAAACAAAATGGAAAACATTACAGTTCTGATTTAATCAATACAATGCATCAGAAAAATCATTCAAACAGAGAATGGACACCATTCCAGTTCAGATTTAATATGACATCAAAGTAAAAACATAGCCATTCATAACAGAGGGGGGTAGATCAACATGTCTGAATCAAATCCGTGGGAATACAAAGGGAACAACCACGTTCCTCCCAACCATAGAACAGGGCAGACAAAGTCACTTGCCCGATTCACCCCCTAGCCTGACCATGAATCCATGAGGGTGAACCTGGAAACTCCTCCTCAACAATGTCCTTCAATTCCAATAGTTATCTTCTTTCCTCACACTTACTTAATAGTGCTCATAACAGCAGGCAGATTCTGTTTCAGCAAGCTCCTCTTGCCTTACACTCAATATGCAGTGTTCATAACAGCAAGAGAGCTCAGAAATCCTTTCCCAGCATACTTGGCAGCGTCCTGCCTCCTTGCATATACTATTTATCAATTTTTTTGCCCAGGTCTTTTCCCTCCTTTGGGGATTTTTGTAGCTTTCTTAATCCCTGATTTTCAGGGGCTACCAATGGCCAAATCTCTGATTTTCCACTTGTAATCATCACCTGAGGGGCAGTTCCAACTTGTTCGCCACTCATGGAGTCATGGTCAGCTGATTTTTAACATGGTTGCTCCATTTGTCCTCCTGCAGTTAATATAAATATTTTGTTGTAATACAAGTTTCATAGTCAAATAGTTAGTTGAGTCCAAACATATATCTTCCCAACAGTCACAACAATTAAATACAATTTATTAAATTCAAAATTCAGAATTTCCATAGATGGGAAAAAAATTCCAGATTCGAATTTGCCAAAAATGGAAATAAATTTCCAACACACAAAAATAAAAATATTTATTCTGGGGGGATGTCACATCCCTTCCCCCTTCAGTAAAACACTATCCCCAGTGTTTGTTCCTTTCTTGGAATAGGATTGGATGAGATTTTCGTAAATCTCCCTCCAATTCCCAAGTGGCCTCCTCAGAACTAAAGTGCTTCCATTGCACCTTTACCTGAGCAACGGCTCTGTTCTGAAGTGTTATTTATCTCCAGTCCAAAATGCATATGGGTTCCACCTAGAGCTCTCCCTCGAGTTCTACCTACACCAAGTTCCAATCAATCGTATGAGTAGGGTCATGAATATACTTTTTCAACAAAGAAACATGAAAGACATTATGAATTCTTAGATTAGCTAGAAGTGCAAGCTGATATGCTACAGGTCCAATTCGAGCTAGTATCTCGAATGACCCACAAAACCTGGGTGCCATCTTGGCACAGTTCCCCAACTTCAGTGAGATTTTTCAGGATTTGGCCTTCAAATAAACATGGTCTCCCACTTGAAATTCCAAGTCTCTTCTTTTCTGATCTACATAACTCTTCTATCTGTCACGTGCTTCTTTTAAGTTCTATTGTACTTTCTTTACCATGTTCTCCAGTTCTTGGAGCATCTCTAGTCCAACCATGAGTCTATCAGCTAGGTTATCCCAGCTAATTGGAGTTGTACACTTTCTGTCATACGGTATTTTGAAAGGGCTCAAGTTAGCCGAAGTTTGGTACCCATTGTTATATGCAAATTCTACCAAGTGTAGGTAGTCTTCCCACTTGTTCAGCTTTGTTCTTACATACATGAGGAGCATATCCTCTATGATTTGATTTGTCCTTTCCATCTGTCCATCCGTTTGTGGATGATAACTCATACTGAAATTCAAATTAGTATTTATCCCTGTAAACAATTCCTTCCAAAAAGCGGATGTGAATTTTACGTCTCTATCTGAAATCACCATTTTAGGAATACCATGCAGTCTAAAAATTTCTTTCATGAATATTTAAACAATGTTAATAGATTTAAAAGTAGACTTTATAGGAATAAAGTGTACAGACTTACTGAGTTTATCGATTACAACCATGATTGAATCATTTTGTTTCTGAGTTTTAGGCAAACCTGTTATAAAGTCTAGCGATATGGTCTCCCATTTCCCTTCTAGTACTGACAATGGCTATAATAGGCCGACTGGATGTTGGTGTTCGGCCTTAACCTACTGACAATCTTGGCACCTAGCCAAGTAATCTGCTACATCTCTCTTCATATTTGGCCAGTAAAATAGTTTTTTGAGTGTTGTTATTGTTTTCTGGTAACCTGGATGGCCAGAGTATGGTTTCTTATGCACTTCATCTAAAATAGTTAATTTTAGCTCTGCTAAATTTGGTATGTAAATTCTATTTTTAAATCTTAATAGTCCCTTCTTGTTGATACTTATATCTGGTTTATCTTAGTTTGCAATACTATTTTGAAATTCTGCCATTATCTTAGTGTAATTTCCATCGTTGATACCTGTCGTCCTTATTGTTTGTTCCAGATCACTTTCTACCCTGTTGATGTTTATCTCAAATAACCCATGGATTTTGCGGCTTAAAGAATTTGCTACTTTATTTTCCTTACCCTTGATATGTCTGACCTCGAAGTCAAATTTGATCAGGAAGGCTAGCCACCTTTCTTGTCTTGCATTAAGGTCTGGTTAGTTAAACAAATATTTCACCCCGCTATTATCTGTCAATAGTAAGAATTTTCTGCCCATTATATAGTGTCACCACATTTTTAAGGCATGTATTATTGCTACCAATTCTAAGTCATGAGTGACATAATTTCCCTCGTGTTCCTTTAATTTCTGGAACTCATAACAAATCATGTGCCCTTCCTGAGTTAGAACACCACCTAGTCCCTCTTTACTTGCATCAACACATATTGTGAAGTCTTTATTTGGGTCTGCTACCTTCAAGATGGGCGTCGATGTCAATAATTATTTTAGCTTGTTAAAATTGTCTTGAAACTTTTGTGACCAGTTAAACTTGGTCCCTTTCTATTGTAGTGACGTGATAGGGTAGGCTATCTTAGAGAACCCTTCTATAAATCTGCGATAATATCCGATGATTCCCATGAATGACTGGATATGTTCCACATCCTTAGGTACTGGCCATTCCACAATGGCTTTTATCTTTTCTGGGTCCACGGTAATACCTTCCAAAGAAATGACATGTCCTAAATATTGTATTTATTTTTGATAAATATCACATTTGTCGAATTTTGCGTATAGTTTGTGTTTTTCTTAGTGTTTGCAGAACTATTCGTAAGTGTTCATCTTGTTCCTCCTCCATTTTAGAATAGACTAGAATATCGTCGATAAATACTACTACAAACTTGTCTAAGTACTGGCTAAAAATGTTGTTCATCAAGCACATAAACGTGGTTGGTGCATTAGTGAGTCTGAAAGGTATGACTACAAACTCGTAGTGTTTGTATCTTGTTCGAAAAGATTTTTTGTTTATGTCCTGGTCCTTGTTTGAAAACACAGGTATTCCAACAGAGGACGAACACCTTCAGTAACCACTCACATAATCAGATCAAAGATCAACACACCAATGTTTTCACATGGTAAAACCCCTACGGGGAAACATCCACGGCCCCAACCAACATAGCCACTTGGAGCAGTTTATTAATGCAAAGAAAAAGATTATAGAGAGATTTTACAAGAGAGTTTTTCACAATCGATAATCGACAAATGACCCTCCATGCTCTTTAAATATATATCATGGACCAATCAGGTGTTAAGCCACAGACCAATGGCCATTAAGATCGAGGAGAGTATGAACTGTCGGATCACTCTATGTCAGGAACATATCGTGACTGTCAGATTTCCTAACTACAAATGCATACTAATGCATACTAAAGAAACACACTTTTACCTAATGACATATTAGACTAAGTAGATCTGAACTAACTCCTAAGTGTCTAAATAACCTAACATCCCCTCTTAAGAACAACTTGGGATAGGATTGAAGGATTTACAATAATGACACAATAGGAGAAGGAAGGAGGCATTAGAGCCTATCCCCCCTTAATGACAACTTCCTGAACTCCTAACATAGATCAAAGTTTGGAAAACTTCGCTTCTGTAAGAGACTTTGTGAAAATGTCTACAACTTGATCTTCTGTAGGGAAAAAGAGCACTTCAATAACTTGATCATGAATGAGTTTTCTGATGAAGTGCATGTGTAGCTCGTTGTGTTTGCTATGCTGATGTTGAATTGGGTCTTTGGTGAGGTTGATGGCACTTTGTTTGTCACACCAAAGGCTGGTTGGATGATGGTGCTGGAATCCAAACTCTAAAAGGATGTGTCGAAGCCACAGGGCTTCCTGACTTGCATTTACCGCTACTCGGTAGTCTGCTTCTGCTAAAGAAAGTGCAATAGCCTGTTGTTTCTTATAGGCTTAAGTGACAGGTCCTGAACCAAGGATGAAAACATAACCTACAGTAGAATTCTGATCATCGGGGTCGCCATCCCAATATGAATCAGTGAAAGCAACCAATAAGGGAGTCCCCCCCGAATTGTAATGTATCCCAAACTGAACAGTACCAAGAAACATAGTGAAGTATCCTTTTAGCTACTTTCCAATGGCTTTCATGGGGTTTTTCATATATCGGGAAACAAGACCAACAACAAAGGAAACATAACGATGGGTATGAGTCAAGTATAAGAGGATACCAACTAACTGACGATACATGGTGGCATCAACTTCAGGAGAAGTACAAGTGGTAGAAATCTTGACTCCAGACTGGAAGGGAGAAGTGGTTGGTTTACAATCGTCCATGTGAAAGGCACAAAGAAGGTCACAAGCATACTTAGACTGGGAAAGAAAAATTCCTTCATTAGTTTGCAAAACTTGGAGGCTAAGGAAATAGTGCAAAAAGCCTAAGTCTGTCATTTCAAATTTCTTATTAAGGCTGGTTTTCATATGGTTTAAAAGTTTTGAGTCACTACCAGTAAGGATAAGGTCATCAACATAAAGGGCAAGGATGATGAGATGCCTTCCTACTTTCTTGGTATACACATTAGGATCAGAATGGCATCTAGAGAATCCAATGGCAATAAGAAAGCTATCCATTTTGGCATACTAGGCTCGGGGAGCTTGCTTGAGACCATAAAGAGATTTCTTGAGGTGACAAACAAGGCTAGAGTCATTCTAGACATAACCAGGAGGTTGTTCCATGTAGATTTATTCTTTCAAATCTCCATGCAAGAAGGCAGATTTAACATCCATCTGATGGACCTCCCATTTATGTGAGGCGGCAAGGGCAAGAAAGAGGCGGATGGAATTCATTTTGGCTACAGCGGCAAAGGTTTCATTATAGTCAATGCCTTCAAATTGGGAAAATCCTTTGGCAACTAGTCGAGCCTTGTGTCTTTCAACACTTCCATCTGATGCATACTTAGTTCGGTATACCCATTTGCATCTAACAAGTTTTCTTCCTTTTGGAAGAGGTACAAGATCCCAAGTATCATTTTCCATTAAAGAATGATACTCTTCATTCATTGTTGTATCCCAATCTGGATGACCTGAAGCTTCTGCAAATGTCTTTGGATCATGAGTTTCTGAAACTTGAGCCAAAAGAGAAGAGGTTCACTGGAGCTATGAACGTGTCTGACGTTGATCTGAAGGATCACCGACAAGATCACCAACTGCTTCTTGTGTTGAACGGACCCATCTAGGAAGTGGTGAAACTGGTTCTTGTTCAGGTTCAAAGGACTCATCTGGAGGAATGTCAGCAGGTGGAGGTGTATTTTCATCCTCACTTTCATCATCTGAATAAGAATCCAGAATAGGAATAGAAGAAAGCACAACTGTCGAAGATGGCTCGCAGGCTGAAGAAGGCATAACCGCCAAATTAGGCTCGCAGGTCAAGAGATTTTCATCAAATTTAACATCTCTTCTAAGAATAATTTCATTACAATGTGGTTGAAGAAGTTTATAACCTTTGACATGTTTAGAATAAACAAAAAATATACACTTCTCACTTTTAGGCTGCAATGCTTTCCTTTTCTCATCAGGAATGTGAGCCCATGCTATACTGTCAAATACACGGAAGTGACTTACATCTGGTTTAATTTTAGTACAAGCTTCTTCTAGTGTTATATTTTTAAGAGCCTTTGTGGGAGTGCAATTGACTATGCAATTTGCATAGTTGATTGCTTCTTCCCAATACTGTAGACTTAATCCCTTAGATTGGGTCATACAATTAGCCATTTCTTTTAATGTGCAGTTCTTTCTCTCAGCAACACCATTTTGTTGTGGAGTATATGGAACAATGTGTTGCAGTTAGATGCCCTGTGTAGTGTAGTAACTTGTAAAATTATTATTCACATATTCGCCTCCATTATCTGTTCTTAACCTTTGAATTTGATGTCTAGATTGCTTTTTTAGAAGGGCGTTGTAGGCCAAAAACTTGTCAAAAACTTCACTCTTGAGTTTTAAGAAGTGAACCCAAGTACGTATGGAAAAGTCATCAATGAAATTTAGGAAATACTTGCACCCAGAGAAAGAAGGAGAAGAAAGTGGACCACACAAATCACTGTGAACAAGCTGTAAAGGACCCGATGCATGCCAAGATGCACGTTTGTCAAAGCTGTCCCAATGATGTTTGCCGAGAACAAAACCAGCACAAACACCATCTCTGCATGAAACAAGAGGAATACCAGTCACCATCTGTTGATTACATAGTTGTTGCAATGAGCGATAGTTTAGATGACCAAACCGTTCATGCCAAAGTTTGCTCAAGTCATTGCTATGAGCAACAAAAACTGATGAAAAAGCCGATGACCCAAATTTGTCAAACTTGTACAACCTGCTAATATCATCAACGATTCCAGTTGCAAGAACATGCTTAGGATCTTTTAGATCCTTGATTACAACTTGGTGAGGTGAAAAATCGACGGTTTTACCTTCACTTGAATGAGTGATTTGATATACTGATAGAAGGTTACAAGAAAGATTTGGAGCACATAATACATCATCAAAATGACCATTTTCTACCCGAATTGTTCCAGATCCTAAAACACTAAGAGATCTATCATCACCAACAGATATTTCCTTGGTGTTACATTCATTTAGAGAAAAAAATATGGCTTTATCCTTAGCCATATGATAAGATGCTCCTTAATCAATAAGCCACTCATCAAAAGAAGAATTAGTAGTAGAATTTGTATTGAAGGAAAAACCAGAAGCAGAAAGTGCATGTCCATGAGAAGAAGAAGAAGAAGAAGAATCAATACTGATGTTGTGCTTCTTCATTGTTGCTTCTAAGGCTGCCATCTTCTTGAAACATTTGGACTCATCATGACCATCTTTATTACAAAAGTTGCAATGTCTGTTAGTATTATTACGTTTGTATTTTGATCCTTTGTCACCATTAGGAGATGAAGCTATCTAAGCAGGTTTGGGACCCTTAGGTTGTTTGTTGTTGTAGCGAGGATGTTGCTTCTTGGGATACTTGGGTTTATCTTTCTACTGGGAAACTAAGGCTTTGTTTGAGGNGCTTATCTTCCTCTCTAATCAAAGAAGTACAAAATGACTCAAGAGTGGGTTCTACATAAGCTTTCCCTATAGCCTCTTTCATGGCATAAAAGGTAGATACAAACATAGATTATGCACTACCTAGCTTAGAAAGAATAAGATATATGCAACGCTCTTCCTTCATTACTATCTTACATTCTTCACATAAAATTCTGAGTGTTTTAAAATTATATAGATAGTCTCCAAGGAAAGAAAAATCACTTGGAATCAAGGTTAGTATTTGATTTTCTAACTGTTGTGCCCGAATAATATTGAGTTTACCAAACACAGATTCCATCTTGTCCCAAGCTACTTCGGGGTCATCAATTCCTTGAAGGTGGTACCTTAGATCATGAGAGATGGACATTCCAATTAGATCAGGAGAGATGGACGTGCTTCGTCATTCCTATTATCCCATTTGGATTTATTATCATCATCAATGGGGGTTGTTTCCTTTCCCATGGTAATCCAGTACAGGCCTTTACTTCTTAATAAATCTTCCATATGGGATCTCCATTAGAAGTAGTTGTTGTTGGTAAGCATGACAGTACTTGTAGAAGCCATATTACATATGTAGATAATGTGGATTTAAAAATTGAAACTAATGATCTAGATGGAAAGATCTCAAAAAGTTGTGTGGTATAAAAAAAAACGGCACTGAAAAAGGACTTCCGATGTGAGAGTTATGCCCCTTTTAAAAAAGGCATAAACAATAACCAAATAACCACGTGATAGTGTAAGCTACTTTATGAAGTGACCCACTTTTATAAAGAGAAGTGGGGATCACTTTTACAATAAGATTACCTTATAACAGAAAAGTTTCATGCAAAATAACTCTAAAATAAAATATAAAGCTACTTATAGTGATTCACTTTTATACTTGAAGTGAAATGCACTTTACAATTTTTAGCATGAACTTTTTCAAAAAAAGTAACAAAAGAGAGACTTGAACTCAAGACCTCTTGCTTAATAAGGCAAGTTTTAACCAAATGGTATAGCAAAACATATTGTAATGTTCAGAAGGAGGATTGGGGGTGTTGTTGTTGTTGTTGTGGAAGAGGGCCTTGGAGAGCATGCTCCAAAAAAACTCTTTTCACACAAGAAAAAAATTTCACTTCTCGATGACAACAAGGGTTAGATCTCGGTTAGCTTACCCGAAAGATGTACCTTTTCCTATCTGTTTCTGATTTTCCAAGATCGCACAAGGCATGGGGAAAAGAGCATATGCAAATCTAAAAGAGTAGCAGCCTGGAAATAAAAAAATACAAACCGAAATAAAATCAAAACTTTGCAAAAAATTTTAAAAAAAATGCGTATTCAGACTTTATACCTTTGGATCTGACTGTAATGGCCGTATCTTGGGCAAACAGAAACCTTTTCGAGTGAAACAAAAAGTGTTCCTAAATGAAACGAGTTCTATGGATGCAATGGAATAGTCCTCTCAGTCCAGAAATGTACAAAAATGCCAGAAAATGGAGATGAGACAACTCGGCTTCACGATCTCGATCTACAATAGGAGTGGGTCTTCAAACAGTCTTTGATACCATGTTCGACAACACAAGTATTACAATAGAGGACGAACACATTCAGTAACCACTCACATAATCAGATCAAATATCAACCCACCGATGTTTTCACGTGGTAAAACCCATACGGGGAAACATCCATGGCCCCAGCCAACGCGGCCACTTGGAGCAGTTTATTAATGCAAAGAAAAAGATTACAGAGAGATTTTACAAGAGAGTTTTTCACAATTGATCATCGGAAAATGACCCTCCATTCTCTTTAAATAGATATCATGGAACAATCGAGTGTTAAGCCACGTATCAATGGCCATTAAGATCGAGGAGAGTATGAACCGTCGAATCACTCTATGTCGAGAACATATCATGACCATCAGATTTCCTAACTACAAATGAATACTAATGCATATTAAAGAAACACACTTTTACATAACGACATATTAGACCAAGTAAATCTTAACTAACTCCTAAGTGTCTAAATATCCTAACAGTTCTTTATCCTAACTTGATGATAACTGGATCGTAAATCTAATTTTGAGAAGATCTTGGCCCCCCCAAATTGATCGAATAGATCATTTATCATGGGTAACGGGTATTTGTTCTTAATGATTACCTTGTTCAATTGTCTATAATCAATACATAGTCTTAGAGTACCATCTTTCTTTTTCACAAAGAGGACTGGTGCTCCCCATGGCAAGACACTTGGTCTGATACACTCTTTATCCAACAATTCCTGTAATGGTATTTTTAATTCTGTCAGTTCTGGTAGATTCATTCGGTAGGGTGCTTTTGAGATAGGGGCTGATCCGAGTAGTAAGTTTATGGAGAAATCTATTTCTCTCCTAGGAGGCAATTCTGGTATCTCATCAACAAACATGTCTCTGAATTCACTTAGGATAGCAAAGTCTTCTAACTTGGGATTATCTTATTTTTCTAATAGATTTGTTACTTGGATGGCATAAACTTGACATCCCTTTCTAATACATTTCTTGAATTGCATCACTAAAACTTGTCTGACTGACACAGGTTTTGGTATGCCTTGGGTTGTTCTAACGGTGCCAAAATTATCTTTATAGCTAAGTATCTTTGTATAACAATCTAGTACTGCTTTGTGTTGTTCCAACCAATCCATCCCAATAATCATATCATAAGACCCTAGTGGTAGGATTTTCAGATTGGTCCTTATATTTTGACCATCTAAGCTGAACTCAAGATCAGAAATAAAGTTGACTACTTTTCTTTTAGTACCTATTGCTAGTTGTACAAGCCAAGATTTTGCATGCTTTTGTTTCTTAAGTTTATTTGACTCTACTACATTGGGAGAAATATAACTTAACATAGCTCCAGGGTCAATTAAAATAGAAATTTGAGTGTCATGGATTTTACCTTCGATCTCTACCACCGAGGACTGGTGGTCAGCTTGTCGACTATCTATGGATGCATTTATCTAATGCAAACTTCTGCCCATGTCTCCCACTGTTGAGGCTTCCTGTAAATTGTGAACAATAGTTCTGTTTTTTGTAATTAAACATGGATAGTTCCTCCTTAGATGAGGCTCTCCACACTCCCAACACTTTAATGGCTCGTGGGAGTTGTCCCCAAACTTTTCCGTTCCCAGGTTTATCGGTTTACCATTACCTTGCATATTCGGATGATTGGAGTGAAAATCCTTCCTTGGGAAACTTTTTGCTGCATTCCGATAAGGAGATGGCTGGTATCCCTTATTCCGTTAGTTTATTCCATCTTGCTTCTTATCCTTCCAGGTCTTGAGAAATTCTACCCACTATTTATACTGGTCATAGCACATTCGTTCTTTCCTGAATGCCTCACTCAAGGATTTGGGGTTGTCAAATTCAATTCTGTCCATGTAGGACTGTGGTAAACAACTTAAGAATCATTGGATTTTTACCTTATTCTCCCAGATGTATGGTATGAACCTTAGTAGTTCCAGAAAGTTATTTATAAGCTCCTCCATCATCATTTGTCTGAGTCATAACTCATAGAATTCTTTCGTCTTCCTTTCATAATAGCTTTCAGAAAGGTATTGTTTCTTAAAATACTTCTTAAAGTCAGACCATTCCAATTGTTTCTCCTTTAGGCCCTTGGCCAATTTTAGGTCCTGCCACCGAATGCTAGCCTTTCCCTTTAGATTGTAGATGGCCATTCTGACCTTCATGTTGCTAGAATATTTGTAGATTTGGAAGTATTTTTTGATGTCCAACAACCATGCCTCAGCTTCTTCTCCTATCCTGGATTCTCCATCAAAAGTAGCTAGTTTAATCTTTTTAAATTCTCCTTCAAGGAGGTCTGTTTGTTTTATTTTTCTGTCTGGTATGGTTTTGTCTTCAGTTGAAGGTGTCCCTTTAGACGAACTATCTCCTTTTTCTATTTTTGCACTAGAATTCTTGGAGGCCCTTTTGCTGACCTCTTCCTCCTGGTTATCAACGTTTGGAATTTTCTTGGTTACTATACTACACATCAGGACTTCATTTATCTCTTTTTTTTCCTGCTGTGCCTTCTTCAATTTTTCATTGTCGACCTTGAAAACCTATAGTTCAACAATAAGGTTCCTCATTGTTTCCAACACCTCTGTGGGTGAGCTTCCATCATTGTTCTGTCTTGGATCTCCAGGAGGTCCTTGTTGCAGATTCTCTTCCACCCTGATTTCTGCACCTTCTTGAGATGCCATTATTGAACACAAAACATAAAAGCTTCCTCTCTATAACCCACAAGATTTATTAGTTTTTTCATAAATCAAAATATATAATAAGCAATTAATGTGGCCCTGTTCAGGCCCAGTGTTGTAATTTTTGCTCTGATACCATATGTAATGCACCTCAAAAACTGTCACAAAAAAAAAGAAAATTGTTTGTACAATTATCCTTGCATAGTTTCGAGATTCAAGAAATTAAGTCTTTTGTTATAAATCTTGAGTCTGAAAGTTTATTGGAGACCTTACTATTGTTGATTTTCTTTACTATGCAACTTAAAACTTCCTACTTGATGATACAATGAGTGTATACTACTCCTTTCAATGTCATTTAAAGTCTTGTAAAAATTACCAATATTTTCTTATTTGATGATGTCTATAACACTAGCACAGGTTTAACTATACGAGTGACTTGTAAATAGGTCTGTTACTTCCATACCTCCAGTCAGGGAAAGATTCTCCAATCAACACACAACAACTCTTGAAATTGCGAAAAGTGACTAGCATGTCGGGATTTCGGAGTTCGAGATTTTGCAAGTACACCAGCCAACATCAATGCACAACAATTCCCGAAATCGTGAAAACTGACCAGCATGTTAGGATTTCGAAGTTCAAGATTTCGCAAATACAACAACTAACATCATTGGACAACAATTTCTGAAATCATGAAAAGTGACTAGCATTTCATGATTTCAGAGTTCGGGATTTCGCGAATACAATAGCTAACATCAACGCACAACAATTCCTTAAATTGTGAAAAGTGATTAGCATTTCGGGATTTCAGAGTTTGGGATTTCACAAATACAATAGCTAATATCAATAGATACAAACCTCTGAAATGGGAAACAAAGGGAAGGTTGGACTAGCGTTTCAGGGTTTCGAGGTTTGGAACTTCGTGAGTTCAAGTGTCCCAAAATTCAACATATACGAACTTCTGAAATGCAAAAAAGAAAAGTGGGGCCCTCATTTTTGGGTTTCAGGGTTCGGGATTGCATGAGCTCAAGTACCCAAACAACAACATGTGCAAACTTTTGAAATGCGAAAAAAGGAAAGGTGAGACCTGCATTTCGAGGTTTCGGGGTTCAGGACTTCGTGAGTTCTAGTGCCCAAACATCATCGTTACACAACTTCCAAATTGAAAAAAGGAAAGGTGGGGCCCGCATTTCAGGATTTTGGGATTCAAAATCCCATGACCTCAAAATCCCAAAACATCAAACACAGACAATTCTCAAAATTATGAAAAGGAACGTAGACAAACATTTCAGGATTTCGGGATTCGGGGTTTCGGGGTTTCAAATTCCAATCAACCACACAAAACAACTCCCAAATTCTAAAAGGTGAAAGGATGTGAGACCAACACTTTGGGATTTTGGGATTCGGGGTTTCAGGTTTTCAAAAAACCAAACAACAATACACAACAACTTTCGAATTCTGAAAAGTGAAAGGATGTGGGACCAACACTTCAGGATTTTCGGATTCAGGGTTTCGGGGTTTCAAAAGTCAACATCCAACATACAACAACTTCTAAATTGTGAAAAACATAGGAAAGTGGGACCTGCACTTCAAAATTTTGGGGTTTGGAAAAGCAAGGGAACATTCACATAAGTGTAACCCGCAAGTCCCGAATGCTGAAATTAACATTGTTCTCATAGCTCTAAGATTTTTTCCTCGTATTGGTATTCTTACTTTTGTTCTGCGAAAACAGTAGGGGTAGAAGGATTATATACCCGTTTACCTGAGAGAATTCAAAAAATCTAAACTTATGAGTTTATACACACAGAAGGGCACAAAGGATAATTTTTTTTGTATAAGGTAAATTCTATAATATTCACTTAGAGCCTCTTTTAATTAATGCATTAAATCTCAACAGTACTAGATCTGTGCATCTATGTAAATACATGGTTAAGAATATCATTCCATCAGAGATTGGTCATTATAAATGATGTTCTGAGGGATATGAGTTTTATTTCCTGGGGATTTATCTACAGATAGGATCTGCCTCATTGACGTTAATATCCTCCTTTCTTTACTTACTTATAGAAATATAATTACATATTTCCTTCACATATATTCCCCACAACAAACAAAATGGAAAATGTTACAGTTCTGATTTAATCAATACAATGCATCAAAAAATCATTCAGACAGAGAATGGACATCATTCCAATTTGGATTTAATATGACATCGAAGTAAAAACATAGACATTCATAATAGAGTGGGGTAGATCAACATATCTAAATCCAATCTGTGAGAAGACAAAGGAAACATCCATGTTCCTCCCAACTGTAGAACAGGGCAACCAAAGTCACTTGCCCGATTCACCCCCTAGCATGACCATGAATCCATGAAGGAGAACCTGGAAACTCCTCCTCAGCAATGCCCTTCAATTCCAACAGTTATCCTCTTGCCTCACACTTACTTAACAATGGTCATAATAGAAAGGAGATTCTTTTTCAGCAAGATCCTCTTGCCTCACACTCAATCTGCAGTGTTCATAACAACAAGAAATCTCATAAATCCTTTCCCAACATACTTGGTAGTGTCCTGCCTCCTCGCATATGCTATTTATTCATTTTTTTGCCTAGGTGTTTTCCCTCCTTTGGGGATTTTCATAGCTTTCTTAATCCCTAATTTTCAGGGGCTGCCAGTAGACAAATATCTGATTTTCCACTTGTAATCATCATCCTAGAGGCAGTTCCAACTTGTTCCCCACTCATGGAGTCATGGTCAACTGATTTTTAACATGGTTGTTCCATTTGTCCTCCTACAGTTAATATAAATATTATGTTGTGATACAAGTGTAATAGTCAAACAATTAGTTGAGTCCAAACAGATCTCTACCCAACAATCACAATAATTAAATACAATTTATTAAATTCAAAATTTGGAATTGCCATAAATGGCAAAAATTTTCCAGATTCAAATTTGCAAAAAACGGAAATAAATTTCCAGCACACAAAAATAAAAATATTTATTTTTTGGGGATGTCACATTAAACACTATGATTATCCCACAGTCCGAGGTTTTCATCTTATCATCCAACATTTTGATAGGAAATTTATGACCATTACACCACATAGCCTTGTGATGTTTCAACTACAACTTGGAAAACAAGTAGAAAATACATTACCAATTAATAAACGTCATATATGACTTAGTAAATATATATTTCTAAAATTAAACAAACCAAATACATTAAAAAATTGGGACAATAACTAGGAAAATGTGGGTAAATAATTTACTTCCATGTTTATCTTTTAAACGAAAGGCTAAATCAACTTACCTTGACATAAGATCGAGAAATTGATCTCGATGACTATGCATTGTTTTAATCATCTTACTCACCCCTTACCATGATAACCTACCAAAGTATTCTTCACAATATTCTATCCAATTCTCCATCCAATTAAGGTTGTTTGCAATGTATAAATGTAAAGCATCCCACTCTAGAGAAACTATATGATAAAATAAAAATTTAATATCATTAATTATCTATTGTTAATAAAGGCATAGTTTAATATAGTTCAATATGCAGGAATAAAAAATATAAAAAATTAGTATGATAAAATAAAATTGGAAAAATAAATGTGAAATATATTAAATCTACGTTAACATCTAATAATTACCTTTCACATTCCTCATTTTACCTTTCCCCAATAGGACCTCCCCTTAAAATTTGTTGATGGAGTAGAGATGCCAAATGCAAGGAACATTCATATTTTATGGTAATTTAGGTAGATATTGACTAATATACAACATGCATCAATATACCATATATCCCTCAACCATAGAACCCACAGGACGTGCTCTTTGTATAACAAAAGCCTTCAATGACTTCAATTGCCTCTCCACCATCGTATATCTTTTAATTGTTCTAATAAAGGTAAGGTTAAGATCCAATTTTTGTATGGGTTTACCAATGCTCAAAAATGTTATTTTTAGTTCTTAATTAGTCTTAGATTAAGTATGTTATATTTCATATTTAGTATTACATTTTCGAGTATATTATCTACTTCATTTTTTGTTTGAAAAGGTGTTGATATGTTTGTACTGCAGAATTCATTTTGAAAATACATCTCTGTTTTCCTTTTCCCCTAAAATCTAACATGGTATCAAAGATTAGGGCGTGAAAAGATCTCAATAGTGGCAGAATTTTGCGCCTGCGTAGATCCTTGTTTTAGGTTTTGTTTTGTATATCTTGAGTAAGTTGTTTTTAATGGGCCATCAAATTTGATGATGAACATTGTATACCAATATGTACTCCGAACAGTCAGCTTGAAATAAAATTGTCACTATGTTAAACTTTCCTTGTAAAATACAGGTGGAAGAATTTTGTTTTTGAAAATTCTCACAACAAAGAGCAAGCTAGTGGATTGTGTGATGGTAAAAATGTTCCTTGTTTTACTGTCCTTAAACCTAACTTTGCCAACAAATTGCAGATAGAGAATGAATTATGTGTTACTAGTTAATAGATTGGACATGATTTGATAGGATTCCATAGATAAGGGCTTAGTTGAATATAAAGAGACTACTGGTAGGCACAATAGTGGTAAGTTTGTGATTTAGTATATTGGTTGGTACAGGAACAATTTTGTATAGTTACTTTTAATGATTTTCATGGTGTTTGTGAGGTTAGATCATTAGAAGAGATCACCACAATATTATTTGAACTTAAAATATAGAGTGTTTTTATTTGATCCCCTTGAGAAATTTGTAGTATAGTTTGAGGCTGTAATAGTTGATGGGTTACTTCTTTCTCAGGAGGAAGATTGCATCCATGAATTAGAAAATTGTAAATGGATCTATTTATGAGGATGGAAATGGAATGATTTTTTCCGAAGTAATCAAACATTTTGTGGCACACATAACTCTGATATGGATGCAGAGATACCTCCTGCATAACTTTTCAACCTTCAAAATTCCATGACTTCAGTGACACTATAGAGGCACTTATCCCTGAAAACTTGCATGAAAGCATCTAAAGAAAATAAAGGAAGGGGGAGATGGCATGAGGTATGTTATGAAGAAAAAGGGGGTACCGGAATTGGGCCAGTCAACACACCAGTGTTGAATATTGATCCATATAAGAATTTTGTTTTTATATTTCCTTGCTCAACATGAAAATTAGACATAGAGGTAGAAATTTTTCACTTGACAAAATGTTGGAGGTTTTACGATAAAGTTTCTAGAGTTTTCAAGTGTTTTATCCTACTTGGGCACTATCATGGAATTATTGTCAACATAACTTGCTACGAGAAATTATTGGTTACAATGCAGATATATCTTTCCTTCAAAAGGCCTAGAGTGATGATTTTGAAGAATGGTAAGTAACTCTGGTCAACTAAATGAACCCCTATAAAAAGGGGTCAAAGCATATACAATAACAAGTGCTATAGCTGCACGTGCCCAACTAGTTGTTGATTCCTCCATACATAAAAAAAAAAAAAAAAAAAAA
>JASDQU010012386.1:70634-80855 GCA_032191745.1 Picea mariana
TCAAGCTAAGTCCAAGTATGTGATGCATGAGAATCACCAAAAAATCATGAGTGGAGGACAGCTAGGTGCACTAGCACACATTTTGAAGTGAAATTTTAAAACTTTAAACAAGTCGTATCGTGTAAATATTTTGAAAGGATTGTAATTAAAGAACCTCTTTAATGTTTTGGAGTTGGATGATCTCATGAAAACATTGGAGAATGTGTTTTATTTTAATGAAGCTGAGTGCAGTACAGATTCGATGTGTTCGATCTTATCTATCTGTCACAAATATTTATTGTAATAAATCCTAAGTAGTTGAAAGCCTTTAATTCAATAGTATAACTCTAGAGTAGTTGGAGGGAAAGGCTCGAAGAGCCCTCTTGTATAAATCTTTGTATTGTTTCCTAGAAGAGGTTGTTGAAGTGGTTGACATTCTAGTTATTTGATAGTTGTTTCCATTGTAGCTGAGAATTGAGAGCTACTGAGAAGCAGTTTATGAACACAAGTACATTTTGGTTGAATGACTATAACAAAGGAGCATTATCCCAAATGTCTGGTATTGTTGTGTCTATCTAGATGTATGAACGATGAAATTTAAGTTTATTTGAAATTCTCTATTATTTCTTGATCTTGTGTTTATAAATGCATTTACATGGTTGAATTTATGAATATGTGAAGATTTAGATAAGTTTCAATTGTTTCTCTTCTACGAGCAAGTGCAAGTGTGCGTAGTGTCCGCAAGGAGTGCGTTGACATAATCTGTTTCAACTCATAAGCGCAACAGAGATAATGAAAAACTTAAGTGTGAAAAGAATGCATAGCATCCACAAGGTGTGCATCGATAGAGTCATCTTTAACTCAGAAAGTTCAACATAGATAGTTTGAGATTGCAGGTAGGATAAACCTCGCTCAATTTCATATTGTTCATAGAAAACAATAGAGTGTGGAAGAACTGTTGCAAGGAGTGTAGAGTCATCCTTCAAGACTCAAGATTGAAGGAAGTTTGTACGAAAGGAGTGTGCGACAGATTATTTTGACTTTGAAGCTCAAGAGGAGTAGCGGAAGTTGTGTACAGAGAATTTAAGTTGTGGAGGAGGACCTATTGCCAGGCATGCACAAGATGAAATTTCGACTAAGTGTTGAAGAGATAATTTTAAGGAAGAAAACATTTGATAGAAGAACCTCAGGAGGGAGAGTGGTGATAAATATTTAAACAAATGAGTCCTTTAAGATTTCCCAAAGTTAATGAGCAAGATCTGTCTAGGAGAGATTGGGATCATTCTACACTGTCAGATATAGGGAACGTTGCACAGAGGTTATCCATGAAACATTTCATCATTTCGGATTTCAGAGTGTTTAAGGTGTCGAGAAACGGAATCGCCGAGTTCACAAAGTTGCGAAGTCATGAAGCGAATCTTAATTGTTGGCTGTGAGGAGACATGTGGCAGCGGATTAGAAAATCTAGGAGTTATAAGACTGGAGGAGTTGAGTCTGGAGAAGGTGAAATTTCACGAAGTCACAAAACACAAAGTATAGCTAGATCGTCAGATCCAGGGAGACATGCGACAAGGATCTATGAATGTAGGGAAAAAGTGTTTAAAAAAAAACCAGAGCCGAAGGTTGCAATATTTCCGAAGCCCGAAGTTGTGAAGGAGTTGGGTCGAGGTTATAACCTATGGTCACATAAAAGAAGAGTCTAACGCGGGCTAGCACTTGTAAGGTTGGTGTTGCCAACTTCTAGCAAGCAGAGTTGTCAGTAAATTGAATCTAAAGGTAACATCAAAGGGACCTTTGTGTGAAAATTAGTTGTTCAGGGTCTGTTGAAGACCCAAAGAGCCAATTCGTTTCAAGGAGTTCGAATATACAAGATCGAGAGGTCGTAGAATCCTCAGGAGGGAAGGGGGCCTGTAGCAAGAATGGTACTAGAGAAGACATAATTGATTTCTGTAGAGAGAGGAGACAAAGAAGTAGGTTGGTATTATCAATGGTATCGGGTAGATCAACACAATGTCACCTAAGAGATGTGTAGATCCACCCGTAGAAAATAGATCCATGGAAATGGACATGTGAGAACTCAGAGAAAGAATGGATACCATGGAAACAATGTAAAGGAGAGAACCTGATGCTAGAGACGTCAGTGATGCAGAGAATGAAGAAGTAGAAGACAAAGAAGTTGTAGCAGATGATGTTCGGGAAGAACACTTATTGAAAGAGGTTGTCAAGTTGGGAGATAGAGAAAATATAGACATCCCAATGTATGAAGGTAATTTGGACATTGAAGAATTTATTAATTGGATATGAGCAATGGAAAAGTATTTTGACTATGAAGTTGTAGATGAGGAGAAAAAGGTGAAACATGTTGTCACTAGGTTAAAAGGAAATGCAACAGTGTGGTGGGATGAACTGCAGGTTGACAAGAGAAGCAAGGGAAAACAAAAGATTAAGAGTTGGGATAGAATAGTATCCAAGATAAAGGCTAAATTCATACCTAAGGACTATCATATAAATATGTTCAAAAGATTGTAGAACCTGGGATAGAAAGGAATAACAGTCAAAGAGTACATAGAGGAGTTTTGTAGGCTGAACATCAGGGTTGGACAAATAGAGAGAGACGATGAAAATTTTTATAGGTAATTAAACAACCTAAGATATGAAATCCAGGACGAAATCAACATTATGACAGTAAGGAAAGTGGAGGATGCTTATCATATTGTGTTGAAAGAAGAAGAGAAGTTGGCTAGAAATCAGAGTCAACAAAGCATAGGAAGAAGTTTAAACAGAGGCAAGGAAATTATCCATGACAAGGCACATAATACCAAAGGTGAGGCAGAGAAACCACATAGTCACTCTGAAAGAGGAGGAATTTCTCAAGGGAGACAAAGTGGTGGTAGAAAATATTTTCCTATAGGAATAGGAAGAGGAAGAGGAGGAGAGGTAATGTTTTATCCCTATGGAAAGACATGACACATGTCCTGGGCACAAAATATGGGAGATATTTGATGATGAAGAAAGTTCCCTTAAAACCAAAGACATAGGTTGAAAATCCGGTGCAGAGGAACAATTTTTTTAGGAAAACTTGCAAGACTAAAGACAGAGTATGAAAGTTGATAATGGATAGTGTGAGCACTTATAATTTAGTATTCACAAAGATGGTGGATAAATTAGAGATGGAGATGACTGCACATCCGACGTTATATAAAGTCTCATGGCTACAAAATGGTCTTCAGGTAATGATAACTAAACAATGCTTTGTCGAATTTAAAATAGGAGGATACAGAGATGAAATTATTTGTGATGTGATTCCCATGGATGTATGTCATGTTTTGTTGGGAACACCATGGAAGTATGACAAAAATTTCATTCATGATGGTAAAAGAATAATTATACTTTGGAGAAGAATGGTAGGACACACATGTTGCTTCCAATTGAGGAGAAGAAAGTTAAGGAAGAACCCAACACAAACATACTTCTCATGAGTGGGAAGGAAATCCTAAGTGAAGTTAAGAAGGAACAGGAGATCCATATTGTTGTAGTGAGGAAGTTGAAAGTTATCCTTACAAGTACTTCTATGGAGGATCTGTCGGAGGAAATTCAAGATCTGTTGGAAAATTTTGCTGACATAGTAGTGGATGAGCTACTGATATCATTGCCACCTATCAGAAGTATTAGTCATCACATTGACTTAATAACAGAAGCAAGAATTCTGAAAAAACCAATGTACATATTGACACTTCAAGAGAATGAGGAGGTAAAGAGGCAAGTTCAGGATTTGTTAGACAAAGGTTTGGTCAGAGAAGTCTTTAGTCCAAGCGTAGTACAAACTATGTTGAGTCCAAACAAGGATTGAGCATGGAGAATGTGTAAAGACTCAAGGGTCATGAACAAGATCACCATTAGGTACATATTTCCATTTCCAAGGATGGATGAATTGATGGATTGCTTATGTGAAGCAATTTTTTTTTTAAAGATAGATTTGAAAAGTGGTTATCACAAGATAAGGATGTGAGAAGGTGATGAGTGGAAAACAACCTTCAAGGTAAATGAGTGTTTGTATGAATGTCTTGTTATGCCATTTGGTTTAAAAAATGCCCCAAATACTTTTATGAGGTTGAAGAACGAAGTGTTGAAAGATTTTTTAGTAATTTTGTGATCATATATTTGGATGATTTATTGGTCTTCAGTAAAACCAAGGAAGAGCATTTGAGGCACTTAAAATTAGTGATGAGGAGGTTGCAGTGGGAGAAATTGCTCATAAATTTAAAGAAATCCACTTTTATGAAGAAAAAACTCATTTATTTTGGTTTTGTGATCTCTTCGAATGAATTGAAGTTGGATCCTGAAAAGGTGAGAGAAATCAATGAATGGTTCTCACCAAGGAGGAGTATATTTGAGGTGAGAAGCTTCCATGGATTAGAAAGTTTATATCAGAAGTTCATCAGAAATTTCAGTGATATTGGTGCAGAGATGATGGATATAGTAAAGAAAAGACGAAAGTATTTCAAATGGACATAAGAGGCTAATCAAAGAATCAATATATTGAAGGAGAAGAGAACAGAACAATTGATTATGGTATTGTCATATTTCAGGAAGAAATTTCAAGTGAGATGCGATGCGAGTGGAGTTGCAATTGGAGTGGTCTTGAGCCAAGATAATAGGAATGTTGTATATTTTAGTGAGAAGTTGAGTGATACTAAGAGAAAGTAATCCACATATGATAAATAGTTTTACATCATAATTCAAGCCTTGAAGAAATGCAGGCACTACCTTGTTCCAAAAGAGTTTGTTTTGTATAGCGATAGTCATGATTTACAATTCATAACCATAGAGGAGAAGTTAAATCGGAGACATGCTAAGTGGATAGAGTTTATGCAAAATTTCACTTTTGTGATTAAACAAGGTTGTTGATGCATTGAGTAGGATATGTCTAATTCTGCAGGAATTTCAAGTGAAAACCTTGGGGTTTGAACACCTTAAGGAAGTGTAGTGTGATGATCCAGATTTCAAAGAGATATATGAAGCATGTGTGAATCCTTCTCTCCGATATAGAAGCCAGTGGGGTGAATATCTAATTTAGCATGGGTTGTTTTTTAAAGGGTGCCAGTTGTGCATACCAAAGTGCTCGATGAGGGGGAATTTTTTGAAGAAAAATCATAGTGGAGGTCTAGCCGGACATTTTGGTCATGAAAAAACGTTTACAAAATTGAACAGTTCATAATATTGGTTGGGCATGAGAGTAGAGGTGAAAAGGTTTCTGAGAAGATGTAATATTTTCCAATATGCAAAGGGAAAGAGACATAATAATGGGTTGTATCAACCATTTCCTATTCCAGAGAGGCCATGGGATGCAATAAGCATGGATTATGTCTTGGGATTGCCAAGGACACAATGAGGAAGTGATTCCATATTTGTGGTAGTTGACATATTTTCAAATATGGCACACTTTATCCCATTCCAAAAGACCAGTGATGAAACACATGTTGCTAACTTGTTTTTCAAGGAATTTGTGAGACTTCATGGGTTTCCCAGGAGTATTGCTTCAAACAGGGATACCAAATTTGTTGGTCATTTCTAGAGAACATTGTGGAAGAAATTGGGAATAGAACTATCCTTTAGTTTTGCATATCACCCTCAAACGGATGGAAAGACTGAGGTGGTGAACCCGAGTTTAGAATATTTGTTGAGAATTTTGGTCACTAAACATCATAGTTAGTGGGATCAGATTCTAGAACAAGCGGAGTTTGCATATAATGACTCAGTGAAAAAAAGTACCATAAAGATTCAATTTCAGATAGTGTATGTAATGAATCTGAGGGGAGTGTCAGATTTAAGAGATATTGAGCAGAGTGAATTCAGAAGCGTTGAATCCAAAGAATTCGTTTTAGGAATGCAGGAGCTTCATATTCATATGAAAGAGAAGTTGAAGAGGAGAAATGATGAATATAAATGTAGAGCTGATCAACATAGGAGGATACTTCAATTTGAAGTTGGATATAAAGTTATACCATATAATAGGAAGGAGAGACTCTCAAGGGGAACATATAATAAACTAAATTTGAAGAACATAGGACCGTGCAAATACCTAAGAAAATTTCATGAAAATGCTTATGAGATAGAGCTACCGAAAGATGTGGGTGTATCGCCCATATTCAACATTGCAAACCTATATCCTTATAGCGGATATGGAACGGGAGGATCAAAAGATCACAAAGAGATCTAGTGGAAAACACAGGTGCCTATAGCAGAGAATCCACATATGAAGAAGATTGTAGATCAGTGAATTGGTAAGAAGACCAGGAGGAAAACATATTTTTAGTATTTGGTAAAATGGAAAGGACGCCCAATAGAAGATGCCATTTGGGTAAACGAAGAAAATATCAAGAAGCATGGAAATTCAGTACATGAGCTCATGGATAGGAGTCCATGAATTATTTTCAGCCAGAGGAGTATGATGTAGGAGCATCACCAACAAATCACAAGTGGAGGACAGCTAGGTGCACTAGCGCAGATTTTGAAGCGAAATTTTAAAATTTTAAAGAAGGCGTATCGTGTAAATATTTTGAGAGGATTGTTATAAAAGAAACTCTTAAATATTTTGTTTTGGAGCTGGATGATCTCATGAAATCATTGGAGAAGGTTTTTTATTTTAATGAAGCTGAGTGTAGTACAGATTCGATGTGTTCGGTCTTATCTGTCTGTCACAAATTTTGTTGTAATAAATCCTAAGTATTTGAAATCCTTTAATTCGATAGGATATCCCTAGAGTAGTTGGAGGGAAAGGCTCAAAGAACCCTTTGGTATAAATATTTTTATTGTTTCCCAGACGAGGTTGTTCAAGTGGTTGGCATTCTAGCTATTTTATAGTTGCTTCCATTGTAGCTAAGAATTGAGAGATACTCAGATGTAGTTTATGAGCACATGTACATTTTGGTTGAATGAATATAACAGAGGAGCATTGTCCCAAATGTCTGGTATTGTTGTGTCTATCAGAATGAATGAACGATAGACTTTCTATTTATTTGAAATTCTCTGTTATTTATTTCTCTTTTGTTTATAAATGCATTTACATGGTTGAATGTATGAATTGGTGGAGATTTAGATAAGTTTTAATTGTTTCTCTTCTACGAGAAAGTGTAAGTGTGCATAGTGTCTGAAAGGAGTGTGTTGACAAAGTGTTAAGTGTGCATAGACTCATAAGCTCAAAAGAGATAACACGAAACTTATGTAAGGTTCCCCGAATTTACAAATTTAAAAAAAATAAAAAATTAGGGATTGTTAGAGTCGATCATTTGACATTCCAACCTTTCAGGCATTCATCAACTATACTACAGAATACTTTCATTTCCTTTTTTGTCCTCCATAGCTCACACTTACTATTTCTTGTCATAGGTGCAAGTTATTTATATATATTTATGTATGACTAACTCAACCCTATTCTCAATAAAAGGGTGAAAGAGTAACATAATAACTAACAATTATTTCACTTGGGAACCTAATGCCATTTATATAACACAATCATATATGTATACCTTAAAACTTTCATTCTATTTGCATAAAACGATTATATATGTATGTATATATCTTAGGACTTCCATTATATTTGCATACATGATTATATATATATGAACTTCCTTTTTATCCGCGCAACTCATTAGACATACCTTTAAACCAGTTTTATGTGTATACTTAACGACCAATAAGGTAAAGTACTATTCACTCCATAGTTTGCATGTGAATGTGTTCCTATTACGCATAGTTGTTATTAATAAGACCTTAGTGCACATAGGTGTTAATACTCAACTGGTTATGGCTCACAGTTGGCACACACTCCTCGTTCCTTGTTGTTTAACGACCCCATGGTAACCAAGTTTGGTAGGAGGTTAGAAATCCGATATGGAAGAGTCAAGAAGTGTAATCAGACAAATAGGAAACAAAACTATAACCTTAACTGGACTTACATTCCCCTTCATCATGAATGTTGACAAGAAAACTACAGAGATATAACTATCACCACTTAAATAGATCTCTCTATGACATTTAATATCTCTTGTAGCATACTCCTTTGGAAAATCACTCTAACTCCATGCCCATTGTGCTTCTTACACCTCACCCTAATCACATGGTCTAAGTACAGATCATAAATCTCACCATTAATCCATTAGGCGAAGGGTTTTCCCAAGGTTATTATTCATTATGTTCACTTGCGCTATGTTATTTCAGAAAGAAATCACTCTCCAATAGTTATGCAACTTCACTCTGTGTGTAACCCCGACAATGAGAAGGTATATTGTTCAATGTAGGCATAGATACATTACACATCCAATGGATCACTCCTTTACCAGGCATGTTGGGCCAAACTCTCCTGCCCAAGTTACAGTAGGTTGTAGGACAAGTCATTCGTGAATTTTTGGGATTGTCTCTGTAATTATTTCATTAAGTTAGTTGAATGGGTATTCATCCTCGTTTCTCTTAAGATTTTGGAGTACTACTATCCTTTTTTTATATGATGAAACCAAATCCTAACTCGTAGTGGCTTATGTTATAATCTATCCCGTGAGGATGGCATTTTTTGTTTTAGTTTTCTTAACTTAGGAAAATTTGAAAGGTTTATTAGGTTCTCTTCTTAGTCAGCTCTTTAATAAGATATGCATGTAATTTAGAGAGATTACTCATGGTAACCTATCGTTGAGATATTCCATGATTCAAAACCTCTTATTACAACCCCAACGAATTCAACATACTTTTTCCTATAGAGAAAACTGTATGACAAGGATATTTGTTTACTGTGCTCTAAGAAAATTTTGGCCATTTGTGAGGGTTTCTGTCTAGAACAGGTATTGATTTTTTTACTTAAACTCACACCTTTAAATTTGTTATTAACTTACTACTTTCTCTGTAAATATGGATAAATCATTAATACTGTGTTTGATTTAGTACTGGGCTTTCAAAGTATTGGCTTCTTGAGTCACTCTGGAAATCTGTCATTTTCAAATTTAAAGTTGTGAAGTCACAATTCATCCCTATAGTTGTGTTGTGGATTTCTTTACTGTTGTTCAAGATTTTATTTCAAATCTAATTACCCTAGTCGTGCCTGTACATGCATGGATACAAGGTTATGATTCTTATTGTGTATATTATTTCAGAAATTAATAACTTTTTAAAAGCGTCAACCTCACTCTCTATTCGGATAATCCAGTAGTTAATTATGTAAAATTTCACCTTTTTTCGTAAGAGAGGAGGAACATATATTTAGGTACCTAGGGATCTGTTATGATCTTGTGATTCTTTATCATTGACCTGTAATTTACTTTTCTTACTATTTGAGGGCACAAATCTCGTAGCATCATTTTGTGATCCGAATTCGTGTAAGTTTTCGTGGAGCACATTTTATTTTTTGCGTTCTTGATAATTTTGGTTTTAAGAATGATTCTTTTATTTCATTCCAATATTTATGGTTAAGGATTTGATTAATGACATCTAATGATGGGACCCCTGTTCCTGCGAGGGTACCCATCATGAAATATTTGTTCCACTTCACCCTCTTCGGCCTATGGACGATTTTCAACAATGACTTGAATGGAAGAAAATACTTCAGCTTCCCAGGTTCGCAAGTTAAGTAAAGTTCATAATTTAGATCTATGATGATTTCATTTCCATAATTCACTCTAGTAATTATTTTATATTCTCGTTTTAACTTTTGTTGAACAATGTGCTATTATTAATTATAAATTTGTGATTTCCTTGCAGGAATTTCGACAATTGAAGTCTTCGGGTTCAGGATAGAATCATGCGCAAGAAAAGGTATTCGGATTCCAATTTGCAGTGCTCAAAGAAGACAATCTACTCTAGGCTCTAAAGAAAATGCTAGGATTCTTCCATAGAATACTACCATCGTGGAAATTCTATTCCAGGCTCCGATAGACAACTGGTTATGTATATCAAAAACAAAAGAACTTCGTTTGTGGAATAAATGAACTATACAATTTAATTTCATTGGCATAGTCATAATAATGGAATATTTACTCAAGTTTTCTCATGTGTCCAAGCATTGATAATCGTGTTGTATGAGTAGTTAGATGTTTATGTAGTTCTGAATTTTCTGTACTTCAATTATATATATATATATATATATATATATATATTCCTATCAAATGTATATATCTTCATTCTAAGTCTCGTTTGGCATTAACACGGTTTGATATTCTTAACTATTCAATACGACCCTGCGTATTTAACCTACAG
>JASDQU010012386.1:80896-132271 GCA_032191745.1 Picea mariana
TATATATATATATATATGTGTGTGTGTGTGTGTGTGTGTGTGTGTGTGTGTGTATTTGAATCTCAAGCTAAGTTCTATAAATTCATCCATCATTTGTACAGTCTAACTATTGTTCCTTCAGTTGATTACCTATACTACATAATCACATGTCTGTAATGTTAGAATTAATACAGTACTTATTTCCCTTTAGCTTAGATGCAGATTCCAACATGTTACGAAATGCAGTTCCATCAATAGCTACCACAAATAAAGCTTTACTCAATGAATACCGTCAAACTATAAGGGTTAATCCTACAATTGATTTCATTCCACTAGTAATTTAATGAGCAAAATATTCATCGAGAAATTAACTAGGTGTATTCTATCAACTATTTAATCAAGAATATTCAACCAGGGAGGGAATAGATGAACATATCTGAACAAGTTGTTCAGCAAGAAATGGAACAACTAAGTTCCACCCAACCATAGAATAGAACAACCAATCTACTCCAAACTCGTCCTTAGCTATTGTCCTCTTTCAGAATCAGAAAAAATTCTCCTTGCCTCACACGCAAAAACCAGTGTTGATAATAGCAAGTGATATTCCTCTCCTTAGCTTACTAGGAAACATCCTGCCTCCTCCCATATGCTATATATGCAAAATCATCTTGTGCCTAGGTCTTTTCCCCCTTGGGAATTTTCACAGCTTTACAAATCCACGATTTTCAGGGGCTGCCCATGGCCAAATTCCTGATTTTCCACTTGTAACATGCATCCCTTCTATAGTTCCAACATGTTCCCCACTCATGGAGTCATGGTTAGTTGATTTCAGCTTGGCTGTTCCATTTATCTCTCAACAATAAATATAAAAATAGTTGTTTCTTACAACTATCATTGTTAAAGAATTGGTTGGGAAAATCAAATATTTGCCCAAAAATATAGTTATAAATTACAATTAACTAAATTCAAAATTTAGAGTTTCCATAAATGACAATAATTTTCCAATTTCGAATTTCCCAAAATCGGAAATAAATTCCGAAGTATTTTTTAGACTTCAATAATAATTTATTTTTGGGTATGTTACATCCTTTCCCCCTTCAGTACAACATTTTCCTAAGTGTTTGTTCCTTTCTCGAAACACGGTTGGATGAGATTTCTTCAAATCTCCCTCTAATTCCCAAGTGGCCTCCTCAGGACTAAAGTGCTTCCATTGCACTTTTACCTGGGTGGTGACTCTATTCTACAGTGTTATTTATCTCCTATCCAGAATGCCCAGAGGTTCTGCTTGGAGCTCGCCTTCTGGTTCCACCTACACCATGTTCTAATTGATCATGTGAGTAGGATCATGAACATAATTTTTTAACAAAGAAACACGAAATACATTATGAATTTTCAGATTTGTAAGAAGTGCAAGTTGATATGCCATGGGTCCAATTTGAGATAAGATCTCGAAAGGGCCACAAAGCCTCGACACCAACTTGGAACAGTTTCCTAGATTTAGTGAACTTATTCTGGCTTTGACTTTGAAATAAATGTGGTCTCCAACTTGGAATTCCCGGTGTCTTCTTTTCATATATCCATAACTTTTATGTCTGTCCTGCGCTTCCTTTAAATTATGTTGTACTTTTCTTACTACATTCTCCATTTCTTGGACCATTTATGCTCCCACCATGAGTCTGTCAACTAGGTTATCCAAGCTAATCAAAGTTGTACACTTTCTTCCATACAATACTTTGAAGGGGCTCATCTTAGTTGATGTCTGGTAACCATTAATATATGCAAATTCCACCAAGTGCAGGTAGTCTTCCCACTTACTTGTTTTTATCCTTATGTACGTTCGTATAATATCTTCCATGATTTGGTTTGTTCATTCAATCTACCCATCCGTTTGTGGATGGTAGTTTGTGCTGAAATTCAAGTTAGTATTTAGCCCTGCAAACAATTCTTTCCAAAATGTAGATGTGAATTTTACATCTCTATCCAAAATCACCATTTTAGGTATACCATGCAGTCTAAAAATTTCTTTCATGAATATTTTAGTGATGTTAATAGCTTTAAAAGTAGGCTTTACAATATTAAAGTGTGCAGACTTACTAATCTTATCAATTACTACCATAATTGAATCATTTTGTTTTTGAGTTCTAGGCAAACCTGTGATAAAATCTAGTGAGATAGTCTCCCATTTCCATTCCGGCATAGGTAGAGGCTGCAACATGTCGTCTAGATGCTGGCAGTCAGATTTCACCTGTTGACAATCTTGGCACTTAGATAAGTATTATGTTGTCTCTCCCTTCATATTAGGCTAATAAAATAACTTCCTTAGTGTTGTTACTATTTTCTGGTATCCCGGATGACCAAAATATGGTTTCTTGTGTACTTCGTCCAAAACTGTTAACTTTAATTCAACAAAATATGGTATGTATAATCTACTTTTGAATCTTAGTAGACCATTTATGTCCAAACTCAGATCTGTTCTGTCCAAATTTTCTGCATTATTTCATAAATCTGCCATTGTTTTAATATACTTTTCATCATTATTACTTGTAGCCTTTATCCTTTTCTCAAGGTCACTTTCAGCTCTGCTAATGTTAATTTCAAATAGCCCATGAATTCTTCTACTTAAATCATTTTCCAACTTGTTTTCCTTACCCTTGATGTCTCTTACCTCAAAGTCGAATTCGCTCAAGAAGGCCAGCCATCTTGCTCTCCTTGCGTTAAGGTTTGGTTGACTAAACAAAAATTTCACACCACTGTTATCAGTCAACAGTAGAAATTTTATGCCCATTACATAGTGTCGCCACATCTTTAAAGCATAGATGACAACTGTTAACTCTAATTCGCGAGTAACGTAGTTTCGTTCATGCTCTTTTTTTTTAGGACTCATAGAAAATAATGTGCCCCTATTGAGTTAGGACACCTCCAAAACCTTCGTTACTCGCATCTACACAGACTGTGAAGTCTTTATCTAGGTCTTCTACCTTTAAAATGGGTGTGGTGGTTAACGATTCCTTTAAATTATTAAAATGGTCCTGACATTTTTGTGACCAATTAAAGTTGGTTCCCTTCTTTTGTAAACATGTGATAGGGTAAGAAATCTTAGAGAATCCCTCTATAAATCTGCGGTAATATCCAGTGATTCCCATGAATGACCAGATGTTTGCTACATCCTTAGGGATCGACCATTCCATGATGGCTCTTATTTTCTCTGGGTCGACTACAATGCCTCCTTTAGATATTACATGTCCTAGGTACTATATTTTCTTTTGATAAAGGTCACACTTGTTGAATTTAGCATATAGTTTGTGTTTTCTTAAAGTTTGCAATATTATCCTCAGATGTTGTTCGTGTTCTTCTTCTGTTTTAAAATACACTAGGATATCGTCAATAAATACCAAAACAAACTTATCCAAGTACTGACATAAAATGTTGTTTATTAAACACATAAATGTTGATGGCGCATTAGTGAGACCAAACAATATAACAACAAATTCATAATTTCCATATCTCATTATGAATGTTATTTTACTTATGTCCTCATCTGTTATTCTAACCTGGTGATAACCAGATCTTAAATCCAATTTAGAAAAAATATTTTCCCCACCTACTTGATCGAACAGATCATTCATTCTAGATAAGAGGTATTTTTTCTTGACCGTCATTTTGTTTAATTGTCTGTAATCAATGCATAATATTAGAGCTATGTCTTTATTTTGAACAAAAAGGACTGGTGCTCCCCATGGTGAGACACTTGGTCATATGTATTTCTTCTCCAACAATTCTTGTAGTTGAATATTTAATTCTGTTAATTCAGGAAAACTCATTCAGTAGGGTGCCTTAGATATAGGAGTTGAACCAGGAAGCAGATCGATAGAAAAGCCTAGCTCTCTCCTTGGGGGAAATTTAGGTACCTCATCAACAAAAACATCTCTAAAATAATGCAAGTTATTTTATTTTTCCATAGATTTGTCACTTGGATAACAAAAATCTGACAAACTTTTCTCATGCACTTCTTAAATTGCATTGTTGAAATCTGCCTAACTGAGACTAGTTTTTGTATGCCTTGTATTTTCCTAATAGTGTCGTTTTTGTCTTTATACTTGAGTGTTTTTTCATAAAAATCTAAAACTGCTTTATGCCTTTCTAACCATTCCATTCTGATAATTATATCATAAGACCCTAATGGTAGAATATTCAAATTTATCTTTGTGTTTTGACCACCTAAACTGAATTCACAATCAGAAATAAAATCATATACTTTTCTTTTTGTTCTTGTTGCTAGTTGTACTAGCCAAAATTTTGCATGTCTTCTTTTCTTAAGTTTATTTGAATCCACTACACCAAGAGAAATATAAATCAAAGTAGCTCCTGGATTAATTAATATAGAAACATGAGTATTGTTAACTTTACCTTCAACTTCCACTACAGTGGACTAGTGATCAGCTTGTCGGCCATCCACAACTGCATTGATCTGATGTAAACTTTTGTTGATATCTCCCACTGTAGAGGCTTCTCGTAGGTTGTGAACTGTAGTCCTGGTTCCAGAACTTAATCATGGACAATTCCTCCTTAAGTGAGATCATCCACATTTCCATCATTGCAATGGTTCTCTGGGGCTATCCCCAAACTTCTTTGTTCCCAGATTCATTAGTTTACCACCTCCTTGGGTGTTCTGAAATTCATTCCTTGGAAAAATATTTGTTGCATTCTGGAAAGGGGTCGGTTGATATCCCTTCTTCCGTTGGTTCATTCGGTCTTATTACTTGTCTTTCCAAGCCTTGGGAAATTCCGACCGATGTCTGTATTCGTCGTAACACATTCGAGCCTTCCTGAAAACTTCACTTAAGGACTTGGGGTTGTCGAATTCGATTATGTCCTTATAGGACTATGGTAATCAGCCTAGCAATCACTGGATTTTTACTTTGTCCTCCTGTATATAATGTACGAACCTTAATAATTCCAGGAATTTGTTTATCAGGTCATCCATAGACATTTGACCGAGTCGTAGTTCATAAAACTCCTTGGTTTTTCTTTCATAGTAGCTTTCAGATAAATACTATTTCTTAAAGTATTTCTTAAAATCCGACCACTCCATCTGTTTTTCATTTAGGCCCTTGGCCAACTTCAGGTCCTACCACCATATGCTAGCTTTTCCTTTCAGATTATAGATGGCCATTCTGACCTTCATATTGCTAGAATAGTTGTAGATCTGGAAATACTTTTTTATGTGTAGTAACCATGCTTCAACCTCCTCTCCTATCATGGATTCCCTGTCAAAGGTGGATGGTTTTATTTTCTTAAAGTATCCCTCAAGATGGTCCACCTGTTTCCTTTTTCTTCCCATGGTTATTTTATCTTCTGTTGATGGTGTACCTTTGGAAGAGTTGTCCCTTTTTTCTCCTTCAGGACCAGAATTTTTGGAGGCCCTTTTACTGACCTCTTCTTCCTCATTATTTTCCTTTGACCTCTTCTTATTTACTATGATACGCAACAATACTTCATTTATTTCCTTCTGTTCTTATTGTGCCTTTTTGAGTTTCTCATTGTCTGCTTTGAAAACTTGTAGTTCCACAATGAGATTTCTCATGGTTTTGAGAACCTTGGTAGGTGAACTTCCGTCATTTTTCTTCCTCTGTTCTTCAAGAGGTATTTTCTTAGGATTCTCCTCGAGTCTAATCTCAGCTTCATTCTGTGCTACCATTATCACAACCGAAATAAAGTTTTTTTGTTTGTAACAATAATTGTTTTTGTTAGTTTTTCATAAACAAGAAATCATGTTCTAAGAAAATATTTTTGGCCTTGTTTAAGGTCCAAGTGTTGTAACCTTTTCTCCGATATCATATGTAATGTGCCCCAAATTTGCCAATTTAAAAAAAAAAAAATTAGGGATTCTTAGAGTTGATCATTTATCATTCCCACCTTTCAAGCGTTCATTAACTATACTATAGAATAGTTTCATTGCCTATTTTGTCCTCTGTAGCTTACACTTACTATTTCTCGTCACAGGTGCAAGTTACTTTTATATATTTATCTATGACTAACACAGCCCTATTCTCAACAAAAGGGTGAAAGAGTAACCTAATAACTAACTATTAGGATATTTAGACACTTAGGAATTATTTAAGAGCTACTTTGTCTAATATGTCGTTAGGTAAAAGTGTGTTTCTTAGTGTATTTCTGTAGTATACATTAGTATGCATTTGTAGTTAGGAAATCTGACAATCACTATATGTTCCCATTATAGAGTGATATGATGGTTCATACTCTCCTCGATCTTAATAGCCATTGATCTATGGCTTAAAACCTGATTGGTCAATAATATCTATTTAAAGAGCATTGACGGTCATTTTGCCGATGATCGATTGTGAGAAACTCCATTATAAAATCTCTCTGTAATTTTTTTCTTTTGCATTAATAAACTGATCCAAGTGGTCGTGTTGGCTGGGGCCATGGATGTTTCCCCATAGGGGTTTTACCACGTGAAAACATCGGTGTGTCGATCTTTGATTTGGTTATGTGAATTTTTACTGAAGGTGTTCTTCCTCTGTTGGAATACTTCTATTGTCTAACATGGTATCAAAGCCTGTTTGAAGACACGCTCCTATTGTAGATCGAGATCATTAAGCCCAGTTGCCTCATCTCCATTTTATGTCATCTCCATACATTTATGGGCTAAGTGGATTGTTCCATTGCATCCAGAGCACTCATTTCATTCAGGAACACTTTTTGTTTCACTCGAAAAGGTTTTAATTTGCCCAAGATATGGCCATTACAGTTAGATCTGAAGGTATAAAGCTTGAATGCGCATTTTTTAAATTTTTGCAGAGTATTATTTTGGTTTTATTTCGGTTTTGTATTATTTATTTCCGGGTTTCTACTCTTTTAGATTTGCATATTCTCTTTTCCACACACCCTGTGCAATCTTGGAAAATCAGAAACAGATAGGAAAAGGTGCATCTTCTAGGTAAACTAACCGAGATCTAACCCTTGCTGTCATCGAGAAGAGAAATTGTTTTCTTGTGTGAAAAGAGTATTTTTTTTAGCACGCTCTCCAAGGTCGTCTTCAACAACAACAACAACAAAAATATTCCTTCTAAACATTACAATATGTTTTTCTAGACCATTTGGTTAAAACTTGCCTTATTAAGTAAGAGGTCTTGAGCTCAAGTCTCTCCTTTGTTACCTTTTTGAAAAAGTTCATGCTAAAATTGTAAAGTGTATTTCACTTCAAGTATAAAAGTAAATCACTATAAGTAGCTTTAATATTTTATTTTAGAGTTATTTATTTTGCATGCAGCTTTTCTGTTATAAAGTAACTTCATTGTAAAAGTGATCCCCACTTCTCTTTATAAAAGTGTGTCACTTCATAAGGCAACTTACACTATCACGTGGTCAGTTGGTTACCATTTATGCCTTTTTTTAAAAAGGCATAACTCTCACATCAGAAGTCTGTTTTCAGTGTCGTTTTTTTTTAAACTGCATAACTTTTTGAGATTTTTCCATCTAGATCATCAGCTTCAATTTTTAAATCCACATTATCTGCATATTTAATATGGATTCTACAAGTAATGTCTTGCTTACCAGCAACAACTACTTCCAATGGAAATCTCATATGGAAGATTTATTAAGAAGTAAATGCATGTACCAGATTACCTTGGGAAAGGAAAAAAGGCCCAGTGATGATCATAAGAGATCCAAATGGGATAATATGAGTGACAAAGCACGAGGACTAATCAGAATGTCCATCTCTCCTGATTTAAGGTACCACCTTCAAGAAATTGATGACCCCGAAGAATCTTGGGACAAGATTGAATTTGTGTTTGGTAAACTCAATATTATTCGAGCACAATAGTTAGAAAATCAAATACTAACCTTGATTCTAAGTGATTTTTCTTTCCTTGGATACTATCTATCTAAGTTTAAAACACTCAAAATTTTATGTGAAGAATGTAAGATAAAAATGGAGGAAGAGCATTGCATCTATCTTATTCTTTCTAAGATAGGTAGTGCATATTATGTGTTTGTATATACCTTTTATGCCATGAGAGAGGCTCTAGGGAAAGATTATGAAAAACCCACTCTTGAGTCCTTTTGTGTTTCTTTGATTAGAGAGGAAGATAAGCTTATACAACTTGGAGTGATCAGCACTGTAGGTACCTCTAACAAAGACTTAGTTTCCCAAAAGAAAGATAAACCCAAGTACCCCAAGAAGCAACCTACTCGCTACAACAACAAGAAATATAAGGGTCCCAAACCCGCTTAGATAGCTTCAACTTCTAATGGTGACAAACGAGAAAAATATAAAATTAAGAAGACTGACAGACATTGCAACCTTTATGATAAATATGGTCATGATGAGTCCAAGTGTTTCAAAAAGATGGAAGCTTTAGATGTAGGAATGAAGAAGCACAACATCAATATTGATTCTACTTCTTCTTCTTCTTCTCATGGACATGCACTTTCTGCTTCTGGTTTCTCCTTCAACACAAATTCTACTTCTTCTTTTAATGAGTGGCTTATTGATTCAGGAGCATCTTATCATATGGCTAAGGATAAAGCCATATTTTCTACTCTAAATGAATGTAACACCAAGAAAATATTTGTTGGTGATGATAGATCTTTTAGTGTTGTAGGATATGGAATAGTTCAAGTAGATAATGGTCATTTCAATGATGTATTATATGCTCAAAGTCTTTCTTGTAACCTTCTATCAGTATATAAAATCACTCATTTAGGTGAAGGTAAAACTGTAGAGTTTTCACCTCACCAAGTTGTAATCAAGGATCTAAAATATCCTAAGCATGTTCTTGCAACTGGAATTTCTAATGATATTACTAGGTTGTACAAGTTTTAAAACTTTCTATCATCAACTTTTTCATCAGTTTTTGTTGCTCATAGCGATGACTTGAGCAAACTTTGGCATGAGCGGTTTGGTCATCTAAACTATCACTCATTGCAACAACTATGTAATCAACATATGGTGATTGGTCTACCCCTTGTTTCATGGAGAGATGGTGTTTGTGCCAGTTGTGTTCTTGACAAACATCATCAGGATGGTTTTGAAAAACGTGCCTCTTGGCATGCCTTGTGCCCTTTACAGCTTGTTCACAATGATTTGTGTGGTCCATTTTCTTGTCCTTATTTTTATGGGTGCAAGTATTTCTTAACTTTCATTGATGAGTTTTCCAGACGTACTTGGGTTTACTTCTTAAAACTTAAGAGAAAAGTTTTTGACAAGTTTCTGGCCTACAAGGCTCTTGTATAAAAGAAAAATGGACATCAAATTCAAAAGTTAAGAACATATAATGGAGGTGAATATGTGAACAATAATTTTACAAGTTACTGCACTATAGAGGGAATCCAAATGCAACACACTATTCCATATACACCACAATAAAATGGTGTTGTTGAGAAAAAGAACCGCACATTAAAAGAAATGGATAATTGTATGATCCAATCTAAGGGATTAAGTCTAAAGTATTGGACGAAAGCAATCAACTGTGCAAATTACATAGTCAATCACACTCCCACAAAGGCTCTTAAAAATATAACACTATAAGAACCTTGGACTAAAATTAAACCAGATGTAAGTCACTTCCGTGTATTTGGAAATATAGCATGGGCTCACATTCCTCATGATAAAAGGAAAGAATTGCATCCTAAAAGTGAGAAGTGTATATTTTTTTGTTATTCTGAAAATGTCAAAGGTTATATACTTATTCATCCACATTATAATGAAATTATTCTTGGAAGAGATATTAAATTTGATGAAAATCTCTTGGTCTGCGAGCCTAATTCGGTGGTTGTGCCTTCTTAGGCCTGCGAGCCATCTTAAGAGTTTGTTCCTTATTCTGTTCCTATTCTGGTTTCTTCCTCATATGATGACAGTGAGGATGAAAATCCACCTCCACCTACTGACCTTCCTCTAGAAGAGTCTTTTGAACCTTAACAAGCACCAGTTCCAGTGCTTTCTAGATGGGTCCATTCAACACAAGAAGCAGTTGGTGATCTTGTTGGTGATCATTCAGATCAGCATCAAACACATTCACAGTTCCAGCGAGCCTCTTCTCTTTTGTCTCAAGTTTCAGAGAATCATGATCGAGAGACTTTTTTATAAGCTTTAGGTCATCCAGATTGGGATACAACAATGAATGAAGAGTATCGTTCTTTAATGGAAAATGATACTTGGGATCTTGTACCTCTTCCAAAAGGAAGAAAACTTGTCAAATGTAAACGGGTCTACAGAACTAAGTATGCATCATATGGAAGGGTTGAAAGACACAAGGCTCGGTTATTTGCCAAAGGATTCTCCCAAGTTGAAGAAATTGACTATAATGAAAGATTTTCCTCTATATCCAAAATGAATTCCATCCTCCTTATTCTTTCCCTTGCTACCTCATAGCAATGGGGGGTCCATCAGATGGATGTTAAATACACCTTATTGCATGGTGATTTGAAAGAAGAAATCTATATGGAACAACCTCTTGGTTATGTCCAGAATGACTCTAGCCTTGTTTATTACCTTAAGAAATATTTTTATGGTCTTAAGCAAGCTCCCCAAGCTTGGTATGCCAAAATGGAAAACTTTCTTATTGACACTGGATTCTCTAGATTCCATTCTGATCCTAATGTCTATACCAAGAAAGTAAGAAGCCATCTCATAATCCTTGTCCTTTATGTTGATGACCTTATCCTTACTGGTAATGACTCAAAACATTTAAACCATGTGAAAACTAGACTTAAGAAGAAATTTGAAATGAGAGACTTAGTTTTTTTGCACTATTTCCTTGGCCTCCAAGTTTTGCAAACCAATGAAGGAATTTTTCTTTCCCAATCTAAGTATGCTTGTGACCTTCTTCGTCTCTTTCACATGGTGATTGTAAAACAACCCCTTCTCCCTTCTAGTCTGGAGTCAACCTTACCGCCACATGTACTTCTCTTGAAGTTGATGCCACCTTGTATCGTCAGTTAGTCGGTAGCCTCTTATACTTGACTCATACCCATCTTGATCTTTCCTTTGTTGTTGGTATTGTTGCCCGGTATATGAAAACACCCCATGAAATACATTAGAAACTAGATAAAAGGATACTTCGCTATGTCTGTGTTACAATTCAGTTTGGGATACATTACAGTTTAGGGGGGACTCCTTTATTGGTTGGTTTCACTGATTCAGATTGGGTCAGCAACCCTGATGATCGGAAGTCTACTGCAGGTTATGTTTTCATCCTTGGTTCAGGACCTGTCACTTGGGCCTGTAAGAAACAACAAGCTATTTCACTTTCTTCAGCAGAAGCAGAGTACCAAGCAGTCATAAATGTAATTCAGGAAGCCTTGTGGCTTCGATAGATCCTTTCAGAGTTTGGATTTGAGAAACAATATCTGACAAACCTTTGGTGCGACAATCAGAGTTCCATCAAGCTCACCAAAGACACAGTTCAACATTAGCACAACAAGCACATTGAGATACACATGCACTTCATTAGAAAGTTCATTCATGATCAAGTGATTGAAGTGTTATTTTTCCCTATAGAAGATCAAGTTGCAGACATTTTCACAAAGTTTCTTATAGAAGCGAAGTTTTCCAAACTTTTATCTATGTTAGGAGTTGAGGAAGCTATCATTAAGGGGGGATAGGCTCTAATTCCTCCTTCCTTATCGTATTATGTCAACATTATAAATCCTACAGTCCTATCCCAAGTTTTTCTTAAGGGGGGATGTTAGGATATTTAGACACTTAGGAGTTAGTTAAGATCTACTTGGTATAATATGTCATTAGGTAAAAGTGTGTTTCTTAGTTTGTTTCTTTAGTATGCATTAGTATGTATTTGTAGTTAGAAAATCCGACAATCACGATATGTTCCCAACATAGAGTGATCTGATGGTTCATACTCTCCTTGATTTTAACAACCATTGATCCGCGGCTTAACACCCGATTGGTCCATGATCTCTATTTAAAGAGCATGGAAGGCCATTTTCCAATGATCGATTGTGAGAAATAGTATTGTAAAATCTCTCTGTAATCTTTTTATTTTTCATTAATAAACTACTCCAAGTGGCCGCGTTGGCTAGGGTCGTGGATGTTTCCCCGTAGGGGTTTTACCATGTGAAAACATCAGTGTGTTGATCTTTGATCTAGTTATGTGAGTGGTTACTGAAGGTGTTCATCCTCTGTTGGAATACCTGTGTTGTCGAACACTAACAATTATTTCACTTGGGAACTCAATGCCACTTGTATAACACAATCATATATGTATACCTTATAACTTCCATTCTATTTGCATAAAATGATTATATATGTATGTATATATCTTAGGACTTCCATTCTATTTTCATAAACGATACATCTTAGAAATTCCTTTTTATTTGTGCAATGCATAAGACATACCTTTAAACTAATTTTATGTGTATACTTAACAAACAATAGGGTAAAGTATTGTTCACACAATAGTTTGCATGCAAAAGTGTCCATTTTATCCATAGTCATTATTAATAAGACCCCAGTGCACATAGGTGTTAATATTCAGGTGGTTATGGCTCACAGTTGGCACAATCTACTCATTCCTTGTTGTTTAACGACCCCATGGTAACCAAGTTTGTTAGGAGGTTAACAATCTCATATGGAAGACTCAAGAAGTGTAATCAGATGACCAAGAAACTAAAATATAACCTTAACTAGACTCATATTCCCCTTCATCATGAATGTTGACAATAAAACTATAGAGATATAAATTTGATGACTTAAATAGCTCTGTCTACGCCATTTAATATCTCATGTAGCGTAATCCTTTGGCCCATCGCTCGACCTTCGTGCCCATTTTCATTCTACCACTTCACCCTAATCACATGGTCTAGGTACAGATCTTAAATCTCACCATTAATCAATTAGGCAGAGGGATTTCTCGAGGTTATTGTTCCTTCCGTTCACTTGCACTGTGTAATTTCAGAAAGAAATCACTCTGCAATAGTTCTACAACTTCACTCTGTGTGTAACCCAGACAATGAGGAGGTCTCATGTTCAATGTAGGCACGAAGATGTTACACATTCATAGGGTCACTCCTTTACCAGGTATGTTGTGCCCAACCCTCTTGCCCAATTTATAGTAGGTTGTAGGACAGGTCATTTGTGAATTTTCAAGATTGTCTCTATAATTATTTCATTAAGTTAGTTGAATGGGTATTTTTCCTCGCTGCTCTTAAGATTTTGGAGTACTACTATCCTTTTTCTGTATGACGAAATCAAATCCTAACTCGTAGTGTCTTATGGTTTCGTCTATCCAGTGAGGATAGACATTCACTACTACAAGGTTTCATTACTTGTAAGCCATTTCACACCGACAGTTTTTGTTTTAGTTTTCTTAACTCAGGAAAATCTGAAAGGTTTATTAGGTTTTGTTCTTAGTCACCTCTTTAATAAGATAGGCATGTAATTTAGTGAGATTACTCACGGTAACCTATTTTTGAGCTCTTCTGTGATTTGAAACCGCTTATTACAACCCCAATGAATTCAACATACACTTTCCTGTAGAGAAAAATGTATAACAAGGATCTCTGTGTACTTGGCTCTAAGAAATTTTTGGCCATTCGTGAGGGTTTTTGTCGAGACCAAGTCTTGATTTTGTTACTTAAACTAGAACCTTTAAATTCATTATTAACTTATTGATTTCTCTGTAAATATGGATAAATATTTAATACTCTATTCGATTTAGTACTGGGCATTCGAGTTATTGGCTTCTTCACTCACTGTGGAAATCCGTCATTCTCAAATTTAAAGTTGTGAAATTGCAATTCATCCATGTACTTGTGGTGCAGATTTCTTTATTGTTGTTAAAGATTTGATTTCAACTCTAATTACCCTAGTCGTGCCTGTACATGCATAGATACAAGGTTAAAATTCTTACTGTGTATATTATTTTAGAAATTAATAACTTTTTGAAAGAGTCAACCTCACTCTCTGTTTGGATAATCTGGTAGTTAATTCTGTCTAATTTAAGCTCATCCATAAGAGATGAGTAACAAATATTTAGGTACCTAGGGCTCTGTTATGATCTCGTGATTCTTTGTCTGTTATTGGGTTAATTGTTAAGTGCGGACACAAATCAATCCCCATAGATTCACTACGAAACTAGAATAAAACAAGACAGTACACTACTCTTTCCTTAGATTTCAATTATCAAATGAGAAATGGATCTAGAACATACCTTCTAAATATCGAAGATCCAACTTCACCAATGCAATCCAAGCTCTATCACGAGGCTTATGGAGAAATATATGCAAATAAACACAAGCCAATGAAGACAAGAGTAACATAGTCTATTTGATATGAAACTATGTATTTGATCAAGGAATCATACAATATGAACAAATAACATTCATATGGGAAAGAAAAGTATATCGAAGCCCGAAGATGTGAAGGGGTTGACCCAAGGTTATAACCCATGGTCACATAGGAAAAGAGTCTAGTGCAGGCTAACAATCATAAGGTTGGTGTTGCCAATTGCCAGCAAGCAAAGTTGTGGGTAACATGAAATTGCAGGTAACATTAGAGGGACCTATGTGTGTGAATTAGTTGTTTAACATTTGTTGCGGGCCTGAAGAGCCGATTTGGTTCAAGGAGTTAAAAGATCCAAGACCGAGAGGTCGCAGAATCCCTAGGAGGGAAGGTGGGCTACAACAGTATGTATCATTTACATTTAATCATTGAATTTTAAATAAGTATGTGACTACTAAAGACAACAAGAAGAACTGTGATTATCCTAATATTGTGTTTATGGATCAGTGTCTTAAAGGAGTACTGTCAAAATTTAAATGGTTTTTTGTTACATGACCAAGGAAGTTGTGACCTCAACATATACTTTTTGATGTAAGTTGGTTAATTTATTTTTTTTCTTGTTTGGGAACTCAACAGTATGATGGACCATTATCCATGGACATTTTTAGGTTGGGTTGTTTTCTTGGTTAAGGAGACCACTATGTTTTCTTATTATTTGGGGCACTTCTCCCTCATTTTGAGTTGGGAGTCATGAGATTGAATCTGATCCATTTTCCTTTGTACGGGAGATAAATAAGGTTATACATGTCATCCGTTGTATCTATCATGCAGTTTTCCAAAGAAAAGACTTGGTTAGTGGATAGTGAGGTCACATGACAAAAGCATAAACTGGTAAAATATTTCCTCGGCTTTTGATATTAAACTTGGTACCGACACCAAGTACATATTGAAGAGATTCAACACAAGATCAATATTAAAGGATCTTGTAGGTTCATAGGGATCCATTTTTCAAATGTAGGGAGGCATACATATTATGAGACTCAAAGGGAGTAGTACCAGTATGTGAGTTGGGCCATGAAATGCAGTAGATGGAAGTGTTGAAAATTCAAAGATAGATTTGTGGCTCACGGCTTCTCTCAGAAAGAAGGAACTGACTATGACAAGATATTTTCTCTATTAGAATCATTATCTCTCTTGCTTTAGTTTTTAATTGGAAACTTCACCAAGCAGATGTTAAGACCACCTTTCTCAATGGTGAAGTGGAGGAAGAATTTTATATTGAATAGCCTGAAGGTTTCATGATCCATGGGAAAGAATACCATGTCTACAAACTCAATAACGCCTTGTATGGATTGAAACAAGATCTGAGATCTTGGTAGGGAAGAATTGATAGTTTTTATCTAGAGTCTTGGGTTCTCCAAGAGTATAGTAGGTCTTAATATTTATATAAATATTGTGTAGAATCATGCTATTATCTGTGGAAAATTTGTTCCTTACTGGAGAGGAATATATTATAGCTCACACTAAGAGGGAGTTATCAATAGATTTTGAAATAAAAGACTTAGGTCTTATGCATTAGTTTCTTGGCTTAGAGTTGTGGTAGAAACCAGAGGAGATATTTCTCTCACAAAGAAAGTATAGTTAATGTGCTCCGCAGATTTTGCATAATGGACTATAAGTTAATGTGCCTCCAAAAGACCCCATCATATATCGTTACATCATTGGGTCCTTGATGTATCTAGTACGCACCAGACCAGACATTTATTATGCAGTGAATTCTCTTAGCTAGTTCATGTGCGAATAGAAACATATTCATATGGTTGTTGTTAAGAATGTTCTTAGATATGTTTGGGGAACTATAGCCTATGGTATTAGATTTTCTTCCAGTTGAGGGGTAATGCTTCATGTTTTCATAGATTCAGATTGGATGGGAAATACAATGGACTAGAAAAGTACTTCCTAATATTGTTTTAGTTGGGTTTAGCTATGATCTCCTGGTCTAGTGGGAAGCAAGGTTCCATATCCCAGAGAACTAGAGAGGGATAATACATTGTTGCAAGTTCTAGTAGAGAAGCAGTGTGGCTCTGAAATCTACTCTCATATTTGTTCAATGATTAGTTGGAAACCACAATAATATAATGCGATAACTAGAGTTGTATAAACCACTCCTAGAATCTGGTGTTTCATGACAGACCGAAACACATTGAGATGAAATATCACTATGTTCAGGACATGGTGTAGAAGAACATTATCAGTATTGAGTATGTTCCGACGATGAAACAAACTGCAAATATTTTAACCAAGACTTTGTCCTTGAAACATATTTTGTACTTTTGAGACAAGATTGGTGTTGCTGAGAATGCATCTCTTATTGAGAGGGAGTGTTGAAATTAGTGCAGCTGCAAAAGCCATTCTCTGAGAGGTTGTCATAAGATTGTAGTTGAGATCTAGGGACCCTAGTACACTCCTGGCGTTCTTGGTTTGGGACCAACTAGTTTGAGCCATGGAAAAAGACCCTAGTGTGGACCCCCAATGTATTACTAGGGTTCTTGGTGAAGGACCAAAAAGTAAGTCCCGAGATGTGTTCCAGGGAATCCTTTCTCGATACTTGGATTGATTCTTGGATGTGTTCCTTGGTGGTTGATGATGTAATTCCGTAGTGTTATAGGGCCCCTGGATGTGTTCCATGGAATCCTTGCTCAGTGCTTGGATTGATCCTTGGATGTTTTCCTTGGTGGTTGATGATGTAAGTCCCTATATGTGTTCTAGAGCCCCTAGATGTGTTACAGGGAATCCTTGATTAAATGCTTGGGTTGATCCTTGGTATTGTACCTTGGCGGATGAAAGACCCTAGATGTGTTGTAATGCCCCCAAATGTGTTCTAGGGTACCCTGGTCTTGGACTAGGTAGTTCTTGTTTGTGTACCAAGATGTGATGATGTGTGATCTTCTTCCTCTCTCCCGAGATCGTCCATGAGACCTAGGAACAACCATGAAGATGGACATGACCACATCATGGATGTTTCCTCTTATGAAGTGATGATAAAATTTTATAAGCTACCATGAGACTTATATGGACATGTTTTTCCATTTAAAATAACCCCTTGACATGTTTGATATGGTGCTAGGTTTTATAAGTCACTTTGACTTATTTGAATTTGAATTAATATTTTTATTAATTAAAATTTCATTTGTTTATTTATTTTAATTTAACCCTAACCCTCTTTCTAAATTATAAACATGAACCTACCCTCCCTCAATCAATTGATTCACTCAATCTTTTCTCTTCTCTCTTGTTGCAACTACCTTAGTCCTTCTTGGTGCGAACTCTTTTGGTTTATTTTGTTGGTTGGGAATATATGTTGGTGTGTTTGCTGAGTTAAGGGTATTGTAGACTTATCCTTGTCAGGGAGGATGTCTCCTATGTGTGTCATAGACCTCTCCCTGATTTCCTATTGGAGCCACATACCTCCCTCTTTCCGTTGTGGGTGTTGTGGCCTTCTTTTAGCCTCACTGTGTACTAGTTTTTGCTTGTGTTAAGGGTGCAGTGGCATCCATTGCACATTTTGTAGCTCTTGTTTTGTATGTTGAGGCTGCCACTGCCTCCTAGGAAGCCTTTGGCTCCTCCTTGATTGTTAGAGGTTTCCATTTGTTGTTCCTATTTTTTATGCCTTTCATGCCTTGAAGGGTTTATTGACTGTATCATTTTATCTCATCTTAGACAGTGTTTGGATGAGATGGTTTTTTTTTTTTCAGCCTTCCTATTTTCCTAGAGTCCTTTTGGCAAGACAGTCTACTCAAGATCTTGGTCGAGGTAAAAAATTTGGAGTTTTTGGCCCATGATATTTAAAAAACAATTATGAGCATATTAAAGAGGACACCATTCAACATCTGGTACATCTTTTGATTGTTCTAATAAAGGTTAAGTTCATATCCAATTTTTTTATAGGTTTGCCTATGTTCAGAAATGTTATTTTCAGTTCTAAATTAGTCTTATTTTAAGTCTATTATCTTTCATATTCATTCTTACATTTTCAAGTATATTATCTACTTCAATTTTTTTTTGAAAAGGTGTTGATTTGTTTGTACTGTAGAATTCATTTTGAAAAGATATATTTGATTTCCTTTTTCCTTAAAATCTAACAAAAAGGATAGAAATTGGTGTCATTGAGCCCATCACAGAGTCTAAATGGATAATCCCCATGATAGTTCAATAAAATAAAACATGGGGTATTAGAATTTTTGTATATGTAAGGAAGTTGAACGATGCTTTTTTGCATGACACGTTTTCTTGTTTGTGTGACCCGTTTTTGACCCCCTTTAAAGGCGAAGTGTTAGAAAATGTAGGAAGGAAGGAGGCCTACTCATTCATTGATGGATTTTAAGGATACCATAATATAAATATTTCACCAAAAGACAGACATAAGATGACATTTGTGACAGGATGGGGAATCTACCAGTACATAGTGATGTCATTTGGATTAAAGAATGCACATGTTGTATTTTCTAGAGTAGTTGTCACAACCTTTAAGGAATTTATTCATAAGTTTATTTAAGTACACTTAGAATATTGGACTATGTTTAGCTTATTGAAAAATCATATAGAAACTCTGTGGTTTATGCTTGATAGATGTAGACAATATCAGGTCTCATTAAATTTGAAGAAGTGTATTTTTTACAAACCATTTGGTATATTGTTAGGTAATGTGGTGTGCAAGCAAGGTTTGTTGGTTGATCCTACCAAGATAACAGTGATTGTTAATTTTCCACCACATACATCAATAATACAATTGAGAACAACGTTGGGTCATACAAGATATTACAAGAAATTTATTAAGGGATATGCACAATTTACAACTCTGATGGAAAAGTTTATTAGAGAAAGAAACCAAACTTTAGTGGAATGAATACTATCAGCAGGGTCTATACATATTGAAGAGGAATTTAGTAACTATTCCCATTATGGTGCTCTTGGAATGGAAGAAAGAGTTTCATGTTTGTATGGATGCATAATAGATAGTTCTCGATGTATTACTAGCTTAGCCACGAGAGGGAGCATTAGACCATCCAATTTCCTTTTCTAGGAGGAAGTTGTTAACTGTTGAGAAGAATTACAAGATGACAAAAAGGGAAGGATTGGAAATGGTTTATGCCTTGTATAATTTTATACACTACTTGTTGGGGTCCCACTTCAAAATGTATATAGACCACTCTTCACTCAGATACCTAGTGAACAAGCCAGTGTTGGGCGGACGAATATGCCGATGGTTATTGTTATTCTAGGAGTATGAATTCAAATTCATTTTGAAGGCCAGGAAACTAAATGCAGGACTAGACCATCTATTATTTATACTAAGAGGGGAAGATGCAAAGAACCTAGATGATAGTTTACCATATGCACATTTATTTTAAGTTCAAACGGTAGATGACCACTTTGCAGAAATTGTCCAATTTTTTAGTAGAACAATTGCTCCATCCTATATGACAGTAGGACATAAGAAGAAGCTAGTGGTTCAAGCAATGGATTATGATTTTATTGTAGGGAATCTATATGAGTTAGGCATCAATGGGATACTACATCGATGTGTATTAGAACACTAAATATGAATGATCCTAGTGGAGATGCATGATGGAATTGTAGGAGGTCATTGTCTAGGAAAGGAAACAATGTAGAATACCTTGCATGTAGGGCTATGGTGGCTTACCCTCCATAAGGATGCTAAGGAATATTTTCGTAGTTGCGAAGTTTGTCAGAGACAAGGAAGGTTGTCGTGAAGTGATAAGATTTGTTTGAATCCATAAGTCACCTTCCAGAAATTTGACAAATGAGAAGTGGATTTTGTCTGACCAATTAATCCACCAATAAGAAGAATAAGATCTTAGGTATATAATTACCGCGACAGACTACTTGAAAATATCGGCATCGGAAAAACCAATTAAAAATTGCAAGGTAAAGAAAACGAGATGGTTCTTATTTGAGAATGTAGTTACAAGGTTTGAGTGTCCTTAACGTACTTATCAATAATCAAGGGACTCACTTTTTGAACAAGACAATTGTATCATTGACCGAAGAGCTCCAAATTCAACATTGAAAGATCACTCTGTATCACCCTTAAGCAAATGGAATAGTGGATGCCTTCAATAAGATACTGGAGAATGCATTGACAAAGGTATGTAATGTAGGACTAGATAAATGGGACAATGGGATTATAGAACTACACGCAAGAAGTTGTCATGTCAAACACCCTTTAGATTAGTATACGGTCAGAAAGTAGTCATTCCCATGGAATTTCGTTTACCGTGTCTATGCATTGTTGCGATGAAATACCTTACAAGTTTTGGTGCAATAGAAGAAAGATTATAAAAGTTATTGATATTGGAAGAAGACCATTTTTTTGTTGGGTTCCATAAAAAATTACATAAGGCATGTGAAAAATCATGGCATGATAGAAACACCAAGAAAAATAAGTTCCAAACAAGAGTTCTAGTACTTCTCTATGATAGTAAGTTCTTACAGCACCCCGAAAAGTTCACGATGCACTGACTAGGGCCATATGTGATCAAATATGTGATAACAGTAGGTGTTGTTCAACTAGAATTGTTGGATGGACAAGTCATGGAAGGAATAATGAATGGTAGTTGGTTGAAATTTTATAGGGACGGTCTTCCTTCCGCGGACTAGGACAATTACATAGGATATGGAACATATAACTTGTATGATAGTGTAATATAGGAAGTAAAGGAAGAAAAAGACAAGTAAGAAGAAATGGAAAAAGAAAACAAAATGGTTCATGAAAGAAGTAGAAAGTTAAAGAGTCCAAGTAGGAAAGAAGTAGAAAGTTAAAGAGTCCAAGTAGTTAAGATTGGCAGGTAAAAAGGAAAAGTAGAAAAATGTCGCAAACAAGAAAGAAGTAGGCAACATGACACACAGATGAAGAAAGAAAGATCATGAAAAAAGAATTTATCATGCATAATGAACATATCACGCATAAAGAAGAGATCGCATAGAGAGAAGAGCTTGTGCAGATAATGGTTAATAGAATTTAAGACACTCCATGATGGGACATGTAATAAAGCATTAACATGACAGTGAAGTAGTTGCATTGTGTAACCATAAATGTAGATCAAAAAAAAGATCTTGACAGATTGCAGAATCTAATGAATAATTCACTGAAGATACATAGTTAATGAAGCATTACGAGAAGTAATGAATGCAAAGAACTAGTGGATTAGATGGAAAGTTTAGGCATGAAGGGAAGCTAACAAGTCACGATGAGGTATAAAAGAAATCAAAGGGTTGAAATGGAAGGTTATTTTATGTTACAACTTGCATAATGAGATGAATTTCATATCTGAGTTGTAGAGCTGAGTTTTAGATCCAAATTGTAGAGAACAATTGTACGTAGTGAAAAATTGTAGAAGAAGATGGAAACACATAAGGAAACAACGTATTTAGCTTCAGTACGCAAGAAACAATGTAGGCAACCAATAATTCCACATGTAGTTGAGTAAATAACTGAGGCATCCTCCTCAACGTCAATATTCCCCAGGGACTATACACCACCAACAAAGTCATATGTAAAAATGATCAACCTACAGAAATACGTGAAGTACCTAATCATGGAGCCAGAGATTCGAGAGGGAGTGAATATTGAAGGGGGCATGTTAGGCATGATACCCACTTTAAATTATGCTAAACAAAACATTACAAAAGAGAATAAATTTTGATATTTAGTGCCAAGAAAGTTCTTAAAAACATATATTAGTTATGAAATACAGATAATAGTCATTGAGCCACAGATTAGGGATACGGGGTTGCAGAAAGAAATAATTCTAAAACTATTTGACATACAACACTTTGGGAGGAGCCAAGAGATTAATACATACATCAAAATTTTGTTGGTGTAAATATGGCATTGATGTCAAAAGGGGATCAATATGGTCATCATTACCAATAGATAATATTGTATGCCATTACAACAAAAATATTTGGCATAATGTTATGGTTAATATGGCTCAGACTATAATTTTTTTGAAGAAATTTGCTACACCAGTTGCACCAAAACTTGAAAAGAGAATTAACCTAACGGGGCTACTGCATATGGAGTTGTTGGCTCTCCTGAATTCGAGGAAAAGGGGTTTCGGAAGGAAAAGAAGATGAAGGTCATAATATTTCTGAACCCTGAAGTTGTGAAGGGTTTGGCTGGAGGTTATAACACGTGGTCACATAGGACAGGAGTCTAGTACAGGATAACACTCGTAAGGCTGGTGTTTTCAAGTGCCAGCAAGAAGAGTTTTGGGTAACTTGAACCTGTAGGTAACATCAACAGAACTTGTGTGTGTGAATTAGTTGTTTAGGGTCTGTTGAAGGCCCGAAGAGCCAATTCAATTCAAGGAGTTTGAGGATCCAAGATCGGGAGGTCGTAGAATCCCCAGGAGGGAAGGGGGGATGCAACAAGATTAGTATTAGAGAAGGCGTAATTGATTTTTGTAGAGAGAGGAGACAAATAAGTAGGCTGGTATCATCAGTGGTATCAAGTACATCAACACAATTCTACCTAGGAGATGTGGAGAGACACCTATAGCAAATAGAGCTATGTAAATGGACATGTGAGAACTCAAAGCAAGGATGGATACCATGGAAACAACATAAGGGAGAGAACCCAATGATGGAGACATCAGTGATGCAGAGAATGAAGAAATGAAAGTAAAAGAAGTTGTAGCAAATGATGTTGCGGAAGAATGCTTGCTGAAAGCAGTTGTCAAGTTGGGATCGAGAGCAAAGATAGACATCTGAATGTATGAAGGTAATTTGGACGTTGAAGAATTGCTTGATTGGATACGAGTAATGGAAAAGTATTTTGAATATGAAGTTTTCGATGAGGAGAAAATATGAAACATGTTATCACTGGGTTAAAAGTGCATGCAACACTGTGGTGGGATGAATTGTGTGCTAATAGGAGAAGAAAAGGAAAAAAATATATATTAAGAGTTGGGATAGAATGGTAGCCAAGCTAAAGGATAAATTCATACCCAAGGACTATCAGATAAATATGTTCAAGAGTTTGCAGAACCTAAGATAGAAACGAATAATAGTCAAGGAGTACACAGAAAAGTTCTATAGGCTGAACATCAGGCCTGGACAAAGAGAGAGAGATGAGGAAAAAAATTCCTAGTATATAAATGGTCTGAGATATGAAATATAGGATGAAATCAACATGATGAAAGTAAGGAAAGTGGAGGATGCTTATTAGATTGTGCTGAAAGAAGAAGAGAATTTGACTAGAAATCAGAGTCAGTAAAGCATAGGAAGAATTTTAAACAGAGGCAAGGGAATTACCCATGACAAGGAACATAAGCCCAAAGGTGAGGCAAAGAAACCACATTGTCACTCTGAAAGAGGATGAAGTTCTTGAGGGAGACATAGTGTTGGTAGAAACACTTTTCCTAGAGGAAGAGGAAGAGGCAAAGGAGGAGAGGTAAAGTGTTATCCCTATTGAAAGACATGACACATGTCCGGGGAATGTCCCGAGAGAAAGAAAGAAGGAGGTGAAGCTCACATTTCGGAAGAACAGAAGTGAGATGTTGAAGAAGAAAGCACAAAAGATGGGAGATATTTGATGATGAAGAAATTTCTCTTAAAACCAAAGACATAGGTTGAAAAGTCGGTGCAGAGGAACATTTTGTTCAGGACAACTTGCAAGACTAAAGACAGATCATTTAAGTTGATAATTGACAGTGGGAGCACTTATAATTTAGTATCCACATAGATGGTGGAGAAATTAGATATGGATATGACTGGACATCCGAAGTCATATAAAGTCTCATGGATGAAAAAATGTCTTCAGGTAACGATAACTAAGCAATCCCTTGTTGAATTTAAAATAGGAGGATATAGAGATGAAATTATGTGTGATGTGATTCCCATGGATGTATGTCATGTTTTGTTGGGAAGACATGGAAGTATGACATGAATGTCATTCATGATGGGAGAAATAATACTTATCCTTTGGAGAAGAATGGTAGGACACACATGTTGTTGCCAATTGAGGAGAATAAATTTAAGGAAGAAGCCAGTATGAGCATACTTCTCATGAGTGGGAAGGAACTTCTGAGAGAATTTTAAGGAAGCAAAAGTTCAAGAGAACAAGATCAGGTGGGAGAGGGGTGAGAAATATTCAAAGGGAGGATTCATTTTAGATTTTCCAAAGTTAACGAGAAACATCCATCGAGGAGGAATTGAGATTATTCCATACCATCAGATCTTGGGAACGTTGCACAGAGGTTATTTGTGAAGCATTTCATCATTTCAGATTTAGTAGTGTTTCAAGTGTCAAGGAATGGGATTGCTGAGGTCGCGAAGTTGCGAAGTCGCGAGGTGAATCTTAACCATTGGATGCAAGAAGACACATGGAAGTGGATTAGAAAATATGAGAGTTAGAGGTCTGGAGGAGTTGGGTGTGGAGTAGGTGAAATTTTACGAAGTCACGAATCCCAAAGTACAACTAGACCATCATATCTAGGGAGACAGGCGAAAGAGATCCGTGAATTCAGGGAAAAAGTGTTTTGAAAGGAAACAAAGGTGGAGGTCACAATATTTTCGAAGCCCGAAGTTCCAAAGGGGTTGGCCCGAGGTTATAACCCATGGTCACATAGGAGAATATTCTAGCGTAGGCTGGCACTCGTAAGGTTGGTGTTGCCAATTTCCAGTAAGAAGAGTTGTGGGTAACTTGAACTTGCAAGTAATCAGAGGGACCTATGTGTGTGAATTAGTTTTTCAAGGTCTGTTGAAGACCTAAAGAGTCAATTTGGTTCAAAGAGTTCAAAGATCCAAGATCGAGAAGTCGCATAATCCCCAAGAGGGAAGGGGGGATGCAACAATATTTATCATTTACATTTAATCATTGAATTTTAAATAAGTATGTGACTACTAAAGACAACAAGAATAACTGTGATTATCCTACTATTGTGTTTATGGACTAGTGTCTTAAAGGAGTACTGTCAGAATCTAAATTGCTTTTGGTTACATGACCAAGGAAGTTGCGATGTCAGCATATACTTTTTGATGTAAGCGAGGTAATTTATTTATTTTCTTTTTTGGGAACTCAACAGTATGATGGAACATTATCCCCGATCATTTTTAGGTTTGGTTGTTTTCTTGGTTAAGGAGACCAACATGTTTTGTTATTATTTGGGGTATTTCTGCCTCATTTTGGGAACCCAACAGATATCCTTTTGAGTCAAAAGTTCTGAGATTGAATTTGAGGTTATACATGTCATCATTTGTATGTATCCTGTAGTTTTTGAAAGAAAAGACTTGTTTAGTGGATAGTGAGCTCACATGACCAAAGCATAACCTGGTAAAGGATTGGATCAGTTTTTCATATTAAACTCGGTACCGACACCAATTATATATTGAAGAGATATGACACTAGATCAATGTTAAAAGATCTTGTAGGTTCAGAGGGATCCATTTTGCACATGTAGGGAGGCAGACATATTATGAGACTCAGAGGGAGCAGTCTCAGTATGTGAGTTAGGCCATGGCATGCAGTAGATGGAAGTGATGAAAAATTCAAAGCTAGATTTGTGTCTCATGGCTTCTCTCAAAAAGAAGGAACTAAATATGACAAGATCTTTTCTCTATTAGAATCATTATCTCTCTTTCTTGATTTTTTTATTGGAAACTTCACCAAACGGATGTTAAGACTACCTTTCGCAATGGTGAAGTGGAGGAAGAATTTTATATTAAATATCCTAAAGGTTTCATGATCCATGGGAAATAGTCCATGTCTGCAAACTCAAGAATGCCTTGTATGGATTGAAACAAGCTCCTAGAGATTGGTAGGGAAGAATTGATAGTTTTTCTCCAGAGTCTTGGGTTTTCCAAGAGTATAGAAGATCCTAATATTTATATAAATATTGTGTAGAATCATCTTGTTATATGTGGACAATTTGTTCCTTACTGGAGAGGAATATCTTATAGTTCACACTAAGGGGGAGTTATCAACAGATTTTGAAATAAAATACTTAGGTCTTATGCATTACTTTCTTGGCTTAGAGGTGTGGCAGAAAATATATGAGATATTTCTTTCACAAAGAAAGTATAGTTAATGTGCCTCATAGATTTCGCATGATGGACTATAAGTTAATGTTCCTCTAGAAGACCCCACCTTATATCGTCAGATAATTGGGTCCTTGATGTATCTAATACATACCAAACCGAACATTTATTATGCAATGAATGCCCTCAGCTAGTTCATGTGCGAACAAGAACATATTCATATGGTTCTTGTTAAGAATGTTCTCATATATGTCCGAGGAGCTATAGCCTATGGGCTCATATTTACTTCCAGTGGAGGGGTAATGCTTCACGATTTTATAGATTCAGATTGAATGGCAAATACAGTGGACTGGAAAAGTACTTCCGAATATTCTTTTAGTTTGGGTTTAGCTATGATCTCTTGGTCCAGTGGGAAACAAGGCTCCATATCCCAGATCACTAGAGAGGGAGAATACATTGTTGCAAGTGCTTCTAGTAGAGAAGCAGTGTGGCTCTAAAATCTACTCTCAGATTTGTTCAATGTTGAGTTGGAACCCACAGTAATACAATATGATAACTAGAGATGTATAAAGATCTCCGAGAATCTAATGTTTCATGAGATATGGAAACACATTGAGATGATATATCACTATGTTTGGGACATGGTGCAGAAGAGAATTCTTTGTTTTGTACCAATATGTGATGATGCGTGATCTTTTTCCTCTCTCTCAGGATGGTCCATGAGACCTAGGATCAACCACAATGATGGACATGACCAAATCATGTATGTTTCCTCTTATGTAGTGATGATAAAATTTTATAAGATACCATGAGATTTATGTGGACATGTTTTTCCATTTAAAAGAAACCCTTGAATTTATCTTCAAGTTCCCCCTTGCTTGGTTTTGCTCCCCTTCTTGTTTGATGTGGTGCTAGGATTTTATAAGTCACTTTGACTTATTTGAATTTTAATTAATTAACATTTCATTTGTTTATTATTTATTTTAATTTAACCCTAAAACTCTTCCTAAATTATAAAAGGGAACCTACCATCCCTTATTCAATTGATTCACTCAATATTTTCTCTTCTCTCTTTTTTCTTGATCTTGTTGCAACTACCTCAGTCCTTCTTGGTGTGACCTATTTTGGTTTCTTTTAATGGTTGGGAATATATGTTGGTGTGGTTGCTGAGTTAAGGGTACCATAGACTTCTCCTTGTCAGGAAGGACCTCTCCTATGTGTGTCGCATACCTCTCCTTGATTTCCTATTGGAGCCGCAGACCTCCCTCTTTCTGTTGTGGGTGTTATAGACTTCTTTTGGCCTCACCGTGTACTAGCTTTTGTGTGTGTTAAGGGTGCAGTGGCCTCCTTGCAGATTTTGTAGCTATTGTTTTGTATGTTGAGGCTGCCACTGCTTCCTATGAATCATTTGGCTCCTCCTTCTTGATTGTTGGAGGCTTCCATTTGTTGTTCCTATTGTTGATACGTTTCATGCCTTGAAGTGTTTATTGACTATAACATTTCATCTCATCTTGGATAGTGTTTGGATGAGGTGGTTTGTTTTTTTCATCCTTCCTATTTTCCTAGAATCCTTTTGGCAAGACAATCCACTCAAGATCTTGGTGGAGGTCAAACCTTTGGAGTTTTTGGCCCATGATATTTAAAAAACAATTATGAGCATATTAAGGAGGACAACATTCAACATCAGGTACATATTTTGATTGTTCTAATAAAGGTAAAATTCATATAAAATTTTTGTATAGGTTTACCTATGTTTAGAAATGTTATTTTCAGTTCTTAATTAGTCCTAGTTTAATTCTATTATCTTTCATATCTAGTCTTACATTTTCAAGTGTATTATCTACTTCAATTTTTGTTTCAAAAGGTGTTGATCTGTTTGTACTATAGAATTCATTTTTAAAAGATATCTTTGTTTTCCTTTTTCCCTAAAATTGAACAAAGATGATAGAAATTGGTGTCATTGAGCCCATCATAGAGTCATAATGGATAAGCCCCACGATAGTTCATTAAAAGAAAACAAGGGGTATTAGAATTTTTGTATACCTAAGGAAGTTGAACTATGTTTTATGTTTGCTTGTTTTCCTGACCCATTTCTGACCCCCTCTACATGCGAAGTGTTAGAAAATGTAGGAAGGAAGAGGCCTACACATTCACTAATGGATTTTAAGGATACCATATGTTGTCACTAGGGAAAACCCAGGGTTCGGTTCTAACACCGCACCAATAATCCCTAACTGTTGGCCCTTTCGAAAACACCTGCAAAGCAGATGCAGTCTCACTCGAAGTAGCAATAGGGGGTTGTAGGACATAGGTGTCTACAACTAGAGGAAATACAAAGTGGTTCCAGGGCATCTCACACACATAGATCTAGTTATTCTTTATCTTCCTTAATCCTACTTTGCATAGTTATATCTCTGATCTAATACAATGATGCAATAACAAAGTAATCAGGAGGCAAAAGAACACGACATCAATCATGCAACACAACAGGATATACCTGGTTCACCCTCTATCTAGGGCTACATCCAAAGAACTGTGCTTTATAATATATTATATGAAAGCATACAGTTCTATATGCACTCTTAGCTTCCAGATCTCTCTTTTTTTATCTTCTTCTCTCCCCTCCTTGTGCACCCAACTGCAGGGTTGATCTTCGCACCCAACTGAAGATCTTACAACACAATACTTCTCTCTCAACAATAACAACAATCACTCATCATAACATAATCGAACCCGTCTCAGGTCCTCTTGACCTTTATTTATACATTACAATGACTCTCGGACAACCCTTAGGCATAAACCTAGGTGTAAAAAACCTAAATTCCAAAACCCTAGGTGTCTAAAACCCTAGGTCAACTTGACTCACATTTTCAGGGCTTCTCTAGCCTATCTTTCCTTCTTTCATGTGAGGTGCTCCAAAGCATCCATTGGTGGTTTTTTCTGCTTGTTGAGTTGGCCATGATCCATTTTCCTTGCTGATCTATCTTGCTCGATCTCCTTGTCCAATGAATTGCTTTCTCTTACTTTGCTCCATCTTTTTTTCCCTTTCGGCCACTTTGACCCAATCTCTGTCAAATTTTCTTCCATGCAGTTTGCGCTTCGTGATTCTTTCCTTAATCTTCATAAGCTTTCATAAACAAGGCCCAACATGCCCCCAACACTCACATGTGACTCGTCACGAGGCACTTTACGTCTGAACCTTCTATTTTTCTTTGTCTTCAAACTACCCGGGGCAGCCTGTGCTTTCTTCTCTCTCCCTCCCTTCTTTGTGTAGACTAACTCTTCTGTGTCTGGTACCCAGTTTCAACTACACCTGGTACATAGAACCTTTTTCTCATGCTTTTACTAAGAGATGTGAGGGAGTTGGTTGTCATAGTACAGTTTCAACCGGCTCCCATTCACCAAACCTTCCTTCCATTCTCCATTCATAGTATTCAACTGTGTAGATCCTGCTTCTGTAAGATAAGAAACCTCATATGGCCCAAGCCAATGTGTCCTAAACTTCCCTGGATGCTTCACGAACTTGCTGTCATATACCAATACCATATCTCCTTACTTAAAGGATTTCTTCTTGATGTGTCTATCGGGATAGGCCTTTTCTCGTTCCTTCTGTACCTGCTAATGGAATCCTACAATAAATCGATCTTCTTCTAATTCTACCAACTATGCAAGCCTCTCTTGAACATTGCCAGTGTCATCCATATCTGTGAATGCTTCAATTCTAAGGCTAGGAACCAAATATTCCATAGGGACAACAACTTCTAGACCATACACCAACTTAAAGGGAGTTTTCATTGTTAGCTTCTTGCAAGTAGTTCTATAGGCCCATAGCACTATTGGTACTCTAAAATCCCAGTCATCCATGTTCACACTGCAGATCTTCGTCAGTGCTATCTCCAAGATCTTGTTGAAAGATTAGACCATCCCGTTCGCTTGTGGATGGTAAGGATTACTCTTCTTATGGTGGACTTCAAATTCCTATGTCAAGGATTCAATAGTCTTATTAATAAGTTGTGTTCCTTGATCACTCATCAGGGTCTTCGGGAATCCAAAAATTGTTATAATATCATCAAATATAAATCGTGCAGTGGTAGTTGCACTATAGTCCTTCACTACTCTTTCTTCTTCCCATCTAGTCAAATACTTTTTCGCAGTGATGATGTATCTAGCTCTTGTATGCTTCTCTGGTAGGTTTATAGGTCCCATGAAATCAATTTCCCATTTCTTAAATGCCTGCAAAGTCAGTTGTGGTGCTAAAGGAATTTCATCTCTTCAAAAATGATTCCCAAGTATTTGGCATACATCGCAGGCTCTATAGTATTCTTTAGCATCCTTGTGTAAAGTAGGCCACCAGAGGACATCTCTAAGAACCTTCTGTGCTATTTCTTTCCTTTCATAGTGTCCTACTATGATTCCTTCACGTTCGTCTTCTAAAATTAGTGGTCTTTATACCTCCATAACACATCTCCTCATGATCTCATCAGTTCCCATCTTATATAGTTGTCCAGCTATAAGTGAAAAATCTGCAATGTGCACTAGAAACTATTTCTTTTGGATGATTGTATATTCACTGGGTGCCATTCCTGTTGACAGAAGCCAGACTATCTCGATGAACTGATGATCAACCCTTCTGATGGCTAGTAACTATGCATCCAATAGTGTATCTTCCAAACTAGTAGGTTCCTCTCCATGCTCCAATCTAGACAAATGATTAGGTCCCTTGTTCATTTTCCCTGGCTTGACCACTATTTCAAAATAATATTCTTGGAATAGCAGTAACCATGTGAATATTCTTCCCCCCAAAAATGGCTTCTTGACTAGGTATTTCAGTGCAGAGTGATCAGTGAACATATTAAAATGTCCTCCCAACAAGTAGTGTCGAAATTTTTGTAGTTCATACATCATTGCTAAACCTCCTCTCTTAGTAGTGGTAGTTGTTGAGAGCTTCCTGCTAGAAAATGCTAACAGATGGTCAATATCTCTTTCTCCTTGTTGTGCTAACACTACTCCTAGTTCAATAGATGAAGCATATACATGCACGTGAAATTCCTTGCTCCAATATGAGAAAACCAGAATAGGCAAACTAACCATTTTCTGTTTCAGTGTGTTGAAGCTCTGTTGACATTCTGTTGTCCATTGAAACTAACAATCTTTCTTCAAAATATTCTCCATGGGTGTTGTAATTTTTTCATAACCCTTAATGAACTTCCTATAGTATCTAGTATGTACCAGAATAGTGCATAGTTGTTTGACTAAGGTAGGGGGGGGTAGATAAACAATAATGGAAATCTTGGATGGCTCTACCAGCAACCCCTGCTTACACACAGTATTCCCTAACAACACTCCAAAGGGTGAAAAGAAGATGCACTTCTTCAGGTTTAGAGCAATATGACATTTCCTGCACTTATCCAACATTAATCTTAAACATTCAATATTATTCTGCAATAGGCTAAAAACAGTCCAATCATCAAAATATGCTTCCAAAAATTTATGTAAAAACTCCTTGAACGCTTCGACCACCACCCTGGAAAAGATGGTTGGTGCATTCTTCAATCCAAAAGGCATCACTGTGTACTGGTAGGAACCCCATTCTATTGAAAATGTGGTCTTATGGAGATCTTCTTTAGCAATCCTGATCTGGTGATAACAAGAAAATCCATCTATAAAGGAATATACCTCTTTTCCTCCCACATTATCTAACACTTCGTCTATGAAAGGTGTAGGGAATGGGTCATGCAAACATGCATCATTTAGCTTCTTGAGATATAAAAATATTATGATCTCTTATGTTTTCTTATCTTGTACCACCATAGGACTAATCCATTCTGACTCTTCCACAGGTTCTATGACTACTGCTTCCAACATCCTGTCTAGTTCAATGTTCACTTTCTACTTATATTTGGGATTCAATCTGTAGGGTATCTGCTTAACTGGCCTTGCATCTAGCTTCAAGGGGATATTCATCTCTCCCATGGTCCATTTTATGCCCTTCATATCAATGAGCTTGGTTTGGAAAAAGTCATGATATTCATGCAGTAATTATGTGATGTTTTCAATGGTGGCATCATCCCAGTAATCTCCAACATTAGCAAGCTTAGGTGCTTGCTCTATACCAATATTAACTTTATTGATTTTTATTGGCTGTCCAATGAAAGGTAGTTCAACTCCTGGTCCTTCTACATCTCTCTTTCTTTCCATTTCTTCGATGTTCACATTCCTACGATCATTGTCTTCATCAGAATTGATATTGTAACATCCTTGCAGTTTTTGAAGAGGTGGCGTCCATTCATCCTCTTCTTTCTCTACAAGGGGCCTAGGTTCCTCCTCGAAGACTTTATGTCTGAAAACCTGTAAATATTGATCCACCATGGGATACTGACTTTCAAATAAAAATGTAGCTACAAAGTTCTAATTCATACCGTACCAATCTGAAGTGGTGAGGCACAATTCTTCTTGAAGATACCAATTGATAGGCCTTGTGTCCAGAGTGTTGATGAACTTGTGAACCCACTTTTATTGAGGAATGTTTCTCGAGGCCTCCTCACAACCTCACACATGGTCCTTTGGACAACTTTGACCTGTGTATCAAACTTTGCATCCTTCAATGTTGTCTGAAAATTGTTGTTGTAGGAAAATCTCCCTGCGGACAGGTAGATTGCCTCTAACAGCTTGACCCTAACTCTAAGACATAAAATGCTTAACGTGGACACTGACTTCCTTTCAAATCTATCCAAACTAACAGATGAGAAGAAAGAAGAACATAAGTACCTCTTTATCGATGTTTGTCCCTACACTCGCCAAGTTGCGCTCGGATCCTTTGCTCCTCGCTGAGTCCTGTAGACAAACAAGATAAGACCACTTCCTAATCTATTGATATTAGCTTGAAAATAGATCTATCTATCAATGATAAGTTCATGTAACATCATACACAAACTAGAAAGAAACAGGCCAAGCGTGTCATATTAATGAGAATAACGACAACAGTACTTACAATCGTAGATGCGAATGCAACAGTTTTGTCGAGTCCTCTTCGTCTAACCCTTGCTCGAAAGATCCACAACCTGGATAACAGCAGCTTCACTGATCACTCTCCTTTGGATGAATGTGTGTTTCCTATGAGATCATAGGTTTCATGCTAGCAATTCTTCCCCCTTTTCACCATCAGAGAGCTTGCTTATATAGGTTAAGAGGAGCTTAACCTCTTGAGTTATCTTTAGAACAAGTTGAGGAACCTCCTCCTTAGATCAGGGATCCTCTGACAGAACCAAGAATTCAAATGCAACTGCCTTCTAATCTTGAAATATCCTCCCCTTATTCTCCTCAATGGGCCAACTACTGCCTCAAATTAGGAAGCGCTCCTGCAAAAGGGGCATCAGAGCGTTGCAGCTCTCCCTGAGAAGCTTGAGGGAAGCGCCAGCGCTCCAAAAGTGGATAGCACTCCTTCATAAGGGCAGGAGGGTGTTATAATGATCCCTGAAGCCTTGTAGGGGAGTGTCAACGCTCCTAATACTGATATAGGGGAGCGCTCACCCACAGAACCTTTGTTTCAGAGCTCTTCTCAGGTGTCAAGAGTTCTTTGACTTCAGATAATCAATTCCTCTTCTCCAAATCAAGTACATGAGATGTTTTAAGTGCCTCCTTAGTGTCGTCAGCATGGAGGTATGCTTGAACAACATTTTTGACACTTGTGAACAACTTGTGACACTTGCAAAAGTTGTAAGGAAGATGCGACACTTACGACAATTGAGAGGAATATGTGACACTTATCCAGTTGAGTAATTTTGACGTGTAACAGAATGCCCCCCAAAGTATGAAGTTAGAAGATGTGAACTGATGACTAAAATACCTTGTATATTTTCAAGCAAGGGTATAGACTCGGAGAACCTGACGGAAGATGCACACAAACACCCAACAAATATCATGACATATTTCAAAACCTAAGGCAGGCATACCTATGCTTGGGTGATCAAGACTTGGAAGATATGGCCGCCATAAAATACACTACGGATCCATAATGGTATTGATAAAAAGGTATAGCCACCGAATATACAATGTGGATCTATATTCTGATGGATCGAACTAATCGTAGCCACGAAGAATACACAGTGGATCTACGAGATGACAAGACATAGCCAAGACCAATACAAAGTGGATCTATGTAACAATGTATGTGTTCTTTGTCCAATGGAAATTCCTTCGCAGCCTAGGAAAATCATATATCAAAGTGGTTACTCAACCCAGGGTCTTCTTACCAATCCCAACATGGTACGATTCTAACCATGTGAATATATCTCTTGATGTCGAACATGGAAGAAACCACTTGATTACTAGTCAATGGTGTGAATTGTTAACAAGTGCGAGGGAGATCACCATTAATGTCGATGATTCCCAAGGTACCTTAGTACATTCCAGCGAATGTGAATATATGAGCTGAAGTCAAACATCTGTGGAATCATCTGATCAGGGGTCAATGATGTAAACCCACTGTCGAATGTGAGGAGGCCTACCATTGAGGCATGCAGGTCCCAAAGTACTAACTGGTTTCTAAGCCTAATTCCTGGATAGTGTGTTGGATTCGATAGGAATATACTCATCGAGGGATGGCCTTGATGTATCCCCCATTAATGACATGAAATGGACATGGAGATATAATTGGCAGATCAAATGGACATGCACTGACACAGGTTTTGAGGTGAGATATTTTGGATGGCTGACTCTCGAGGTGGATACTTCGCTTGAACACTGAGGCACAACAACAAAACCTGACGTGGACCAACACTTATGCAGTGGATATGGAAACTTGCATCGGGTGACCCAAAGGAGAAAAAGGAACTCAAAGGATTGGCTCAGTGCAGAGGTTCAGCGGACTATGATATGTGCAAATGACAAAGTGTCGTGTTCAAGGGCGACTCTAGGAAGTGTTGGATGATGTTCTCAAGAGACTTCTTGGCTTGCTCCTTTCAATTTTTTCCCCCATCCAGATAGATGAGTACCTCTTTTTGATTTAATGAGCTCGAGGAGGATAACACATGCTCGATATAACTCACCTTTGGTAAGTTCCTCTTCCTTTGTTTAACGAACCAGAAGAAGTAAGGGTTCGGTCCCATGTGGGCCTGTCGATGTGTTCTTTAATGAGTCCAAAGATAGAAAACTCGAAGGTTTTTTGGGATTATAGAGTTTGGAAAAACACTTAAAAGAGGACTCTCTCAATTCCTTTTTCGTACAGTAGTCCAACGAGACTGAAAAAGGGGTAAACTATCGCTCGAAAGATGCCCTTTCTGACCTTTTAACGAGTGTGAAAGGAAGCAAGGTCACTCGACAATCTTTTCATGTTTAGAGAGTCTGAAAAGGGTTTAAAGTAGACTCCAGGGGGGTTCCTTCTTTGTGTGTTCGTGTATTCGTATGGGTCCGAAAAAGAGATAAAAGTTTACCTGGTTACGTTCTCATATTATCGAGCTCGAGAACGAACTAAGACTATGCTCATAAATGCGACAAGGTGAATAATCCATCAGGACTACCAGGAAACATGCGATGCCAAAACTATAAACCAGGGTTTAGTGAAGCCAATATATTATTTGAGAAACCCACAAATGACCATACCTTACAAAAAATGAAAATTTATAAATAACAATACAATGAAAATTTTATTTACCATTTCATTTTGCACAAGGATTTTGGAGTAGTGGAGAATCTCATTTTGTGCTCGATCTTGTTTTGTTCATTGCTGGATCTAAGGTTCACCGTTTCGCTTGCCATTTGGACCAGGTAGGTGTCCATCTCATCTTCTTTCCAACACATGGTTTCACATTCATTTTAACAACATCATTTAATTAAAATATGAAGCCCTAAGTTGCCCAAAACAAAACCAAATCGGCCTCTTTGAAAATCAATAAAAAAGTGGGATTATTTTTCCAAAAAAGTTCTAGAAAATGATGGCTAAGATTCCAATGCCCCAACAGTCAATTAGAAATGTCATTTTTTAGCAAGGAATCCATGAGAAAACCCCCACGCATGCCCATGCAGCCACAAAGTTGTTTTGATTTTTTTAAACATTTTCATTGTTATTTGATGAAAGTTAAATGGCTAGGGAAGGGTGTGGTAATTGTAAAAGAGGGTATGATCACTTTTAAATGATGTGGGCATCTTATTTCATGCTTTAAATCACTTTTGAAAATTGTCGAAATTGCCCAAACGTGGAAATAATGGATTTCTTGATTTTTTGTTTTGTAGATAACTTCGGCGACCATGATCAAGTGGAAAGAAAGGGAACATGAGATGGATGATTTAGACACCTTGTAGAGTCCTCATACATGGGCCGCCTTGCGAGCTTGTGGTTTGCTCAAATTCTTCAAGTTGCAAAAAATGAAGAAAGAGATTTTATTGCTCGAGCATATGATTGGACTCTACGATGTTGCAGAGCAAGGATTCTGAATTGACACACAACTTTTAACCATTGAGTTAGAAGACGCGTACTTTTTGAATGGCCTCTCGAAAAGAAGGGTCCCCATATCATTCTCTCGGCAGAGGGCGCTACTTGAACAAGTGGACGTGTATTTGGCATGCCACTGTATCCCAGGAGCAAGGCTGGTAGGGGGTATAATCCCTATCAAGGATATTCGAGAACTACCCCTCCGGTCTATACTGTTTGCTATCACGAGCGTGACAGGTAGTACTAGTGCGCATCTGGCATCAAGATCGCAGGTGGCTTACGGTGTTCAGTGTTTGGAACCAACACTGTTCAACTGGAGTGCAGGGTTCCTTCGAAATGTGAAGGAACAGATTTCACGGTGCAGGATTGGACAGAAGCAGTTTGGTTATGGCTCATTTTTTGTCTCATTTTTTCTAGAGCGCATCCCTCAGATGAAGCCTCAAATAGCACTAGCGGTGCGACCAGTGGATGAACCGAGGATGGAGAGGTGGACTAGTCTGTCTCCAAGGATAATATCGGAGTCATAGTTCCATTTCATTGGAAATTTCTTTGCCTGGCCGAGATGGAAGTATCTCTGGATAGAGGACTTCCCTTATGCTGAGGTAGATTTCTGCGGGAGCATGGATTTGATTTTGCCCGCGGGGGAAGACTAGGATGTGTTAGGTAAGAGACTAAGCCATACCTTGTCTAGTTTTTGTTTTTAAAGTTTTTGATTTATATATATTTTTTTGGGTATGTAGAAGAGTTTTAACAGATGTATTGTTTCCAACATGCAGACAAGGGAGTAGTGCATCCGGCTGATGTACCGGTACCATGACGTCGCGGAGGTGTCCCGGTTGCAGCATATCCGACAGTACCAGTGATAGGTCTCCGGGAGGTTGAGAGAAACCTCCAAGGCCTTACGATGGGCATTCCTCCTTTGTGGAGGGGAGAAGTGCCTTTACATCTGTAGAGGTAGACTGTGGGAGTACCGGAGAATATCAATTCTCTATTGAGGCACGTAGTGCGCACGGTGATGTGTTACTCGCAGCACAATGTAGTGCAGGGAGATTAGAGTCTCTCCGGTGATCATATTTTTGTATGCCTTGTCAGGAGTCGTTGTATGGGTGGAAAGACCCAATATTTTTCTCTTCTACACACTTTTTGATGTAATACAAACATTTCAGTCATGCCATATATATATATATATATATATATATATATATATATATATATATATACAGTTTCAAGTTTTTACAATGCCAAAGATTTGTACATGATGATGTCTGTGATGTGTTTTAATTTACATGTGATGTACAGTTTTGCTTTCGTTAAATCTTATATGTGGTCAAGATACCGATCCATGATATAATTAGCTAATGAATCCGAAACACTATTAAGTTCTCTTCGAATGTGTCTATATTTAATGTAATCGAACATTCGTTCAAGACAGCGAACTTGTAAGTGTAGACGTTGAAGGATAGGACTACGTATAGCATAGATATGGTTGAGTTGATAAACCACGAGTTGGGAGTCTAAGTACACAATGATACGAGAGATACCTAGGGAGGAGGCTTGGGTCAACAGTCTGATGACAACGTGATATTCTGCCATATTGTTGGTTGTTGTTCCTAAGCAGATGCCTCCTGAACTCACCACCTCATCAAATTGGTAAATAACCCATGCTGCCGAAGAAATATTCCGGGTATGTCAGCTAGCGCCATCCGCGAACCCAAAAAAGATAGGAAAGGAAGACATCATCTATGCATGAAAACACAAGCACAATCATGAGTGGCAATGGTAAAGACTCGAGCACACGAAAGAAATAGACACACCAAACTAAAATACAATAATGTAGAAAGTACATATTCTAGGTGATCTAGGCATAATACTTTTTAAGGTAAAGCCCGTTTCGGGGCTCTCCCAGGGAAAATCCATCATGATCAACTAATTCATAGTCACCTCTATGTAGGACACGTTCCATGATTTAAGGACAGTGCCACATAGGTTCTAACTTTCCTGTCCCCAATTTATCATGAGCTTGGTCGTAAACGAGGACTAAGTATCCTTATGAAAAAGCTCGAGGGTGGACGGATTTGTCATATTGACTCTTATTTCGTTTCTGATGTGCCTCATTGGCGAGAGCAGCATCGCGATGTGTTTCATCCAATTTGGGTAGATACAAGAATCGTTCTTCTTTAGAAGAAGTATGGGGCAAGAGTTCTACATTAAATTTGAGTGATGGAATCTCACACTTGATTGGTAGGACGACTTAAATGCCATAGACCAACTGGAAAGGAGTGAATCCAGTTGAGGTTTTCACAGAAGTGCGATAGGCCCAGAGAGAGGAGAACAGTTGTAAATGCCATGATGTCTTGTTTTCCCCTACCATGCATTGGATCATGGTTTTTAGGACTTTGTTGATAGCCTCAACTTGTCTGTTCACTTGAGGGTAGTATGGGGATGAGTTTTCATGGAGAAAACCCAATTTGACATGTAACTCGCTCATCATATGGTTTTTGAAGTGTGCACCATGGTCAGTGACAATGGTGCGTGGTACACCAAAATGAGTTATGATGTGGTTGAAGAGGAATAGAGATGCAGTATGACCATCATTCAGGAAGGTAGGCATAGCCTCAGTCCATTTGGTGAAGTAGTCGATGGCGATGATGATGTAACCCTGCCCCCCGGCTGAGGTAGGCTTACACTGCATGAAATTGATACCACATTTGGCAAAGGGGTTGATGGCGATAATAGGGTGCAGCGCAGTAGAGTGGGTGCGTTCCTTCTTGTTAAAAAGTTGGCAGGGTGGGCATTTTTTGATAGCCTTGATGCAATCTTTGAAAATTGAGGGCCAAAAGTAGCCTGCGTGTAGGATTTTTTGGGTTGTGGCCATCCCGGAAAGGTGACCACCACAGGTGCCAAGGTGACAATCGTTCAAAATGTGTTCAGCCTCCTCATGAATTAGACATCGTCGAAGGATGGTGTCAATACCCCGGCAATACAAGGTGTCACCAATGATGAGATAACAGCGAGAGTGGTGACGAATGCGTCGACGCTCTTCGCGAGAGATGTTGGGCTGAAAACGTTGGGTTTGAAGGTAGAGGAGAATGTCTCCGTACCAAGGATCAGAGGTGTTGATGAGGAAGACAGATTCATCGGGGAGAGAATCTATAGGTTCAATGTTTTCATCGGCATGAGGGAGAGCGCGGATGAGCTCGACAAACACCAAGGATTTTTTGGCTTTGGCCTTTGTAAACTCAAGATCGAATTCTTGAAGAATAATGATCCATTTTGAATATTTTCCCCCAAGTACTTGACATGTCAAGACGTGGTACATAGGGTTGGAGTCTGCTATTACCATGGTGATGCGTAATAAGATGTAGTGGTGGAACCTCTGGACAGCGATGACGGCTGCCAGAGCCAGTTTCTCAACATGCGAATATCTGAGTTCGGGTCCAGATAAACTCTTTCTCAGATAATAAATCACATTTTCTTCACCATCGGGTTCTTCTTAAACTAATACCATTGCAATGGTGGAAGTAGAAGTGGCCAAGTAAAGGATATAATCCTTCGTATATTCGGGGGGATGTAACAAAGGTGTGTGGGTCAAAGTGTGCTTGAGAGCTTCGAATGACCGTTGGGCGATTGCATCCCAGATAAAAGGGATGTTCTTTTGCAGTAACTGCATAAATCCTTTAGTGATCTCGGCATAGTGGCAGATGAAATGATGAAGAAAGTTTTCTTTTCCTTGTAAACTTTGGAGTTGGGTTAAATTGGTAGGTGGGGGTAAGGCTAAGATGGCCTTAATATTTAAGGGATCCACCCTGATCCCGTCTTTGGAGACAATGAAACCGAGGAGTCGACCAACTTCGACAGTGAAAATGCATTTGTGTGGGTTCAGACGAATACGGTAGAACCTACATCGAAGAAAAATCGCTCGTAAATCATCAATGTGATCAAATCGATTTAGTGAATGGGTGGGTAAATCGTCGAGGTACGGTTTTGCTATATGTTTGATGTCGTGGAAAGCATACGACATGGCTCGCTGGAAAGTAGCACCAGCATTATTAAGGCCAAAAGGTAGCTTTCAGTAGGCAAAAGTACCCGAAGGGCAGATGAAGGTTGTCTTGTGTTGATCAACAAGCAAGATTTCAATCTGGTTATATCCAGAAAAGCCATCCATGAAAGAGAAGATTACGCTCCCTACGCAATTATCGATGATTTGATCGATGAAGGGCGTAGGTTAGTTGTCCTTGGGACAAGTTTTTTTGAGATCTCGATAGTCAACGCAAACACGGATGGTCCCTTGTTTCTTGGCAACCAGAGCAAGGTTGGAGACCCATTCGGTTAAAGGGACGAGATAGATGAAGCCAAATTTTAGAAGTTTTTCAACTTCTGCCTTTATAGCTGTGATTTTCTTGGGATGAACTGGGCGAAGTTTCTGTCGAACCGTTTTTGTGTCAAGGTAAGTTTTGATTTCATGTACGACTATTGAAGGGTCAATCCCTGGAATTTCCTCGTAGCTCCATGTGAAGACATTGCGGAATTCTTTAAATAAAGTGGTGTAAGAGACCACTTCATCGGGTGTGCAATTAGCACCAAGGTTAATGTTTTCCACGACACCTTCTTTGATCAAAATGTCTATCACGATCGTGGTGGAGATATTACTCATGTTCCCCTCAGAGAGAGTATCTTGTGTGAGGATAGGAGATTGCGGAGCATTGGTAACATCAGGCGAGAAGATAGAGCGTATGTCTCCGTGAATTTCTTCCAATGGTGGAAGAAAAGAGGATCGATGATGGTTATCGTCCCAAGGTAAGTCGTCGATGCTGAGCATTTCCATAATTAATTCGTCAGAAGGGAAAATGTGGGAAATGTAATTGATGATAGATGATAGGGAATCCAACCATGAGGCCATCGAAAAGGCATTGGGTGCCAATGAATGCAAATTGTTGGAAGAGGGAGAGGTATATTGGATAGCTACATATGTGGCCTCGGCTGGGCTGAGTGGCATAGCATCACTGAGCTCATCGAATTCCAAAGGACTAGGTACAATCCAAGGATTAGATGATTCCAAAGATTGATAAGGCATAGTCGAGACCATATTGACAACGACAATATGATGTGCGGTAGGTGGAAGTGGTGTAGGGAAAGTACCCATAAGGATAGAATCTTTCAATAATCCAACACCAACGCTTTCATACGTAACTGTGTGGTCTCCCAAAAAAGGAATGTTATTGGTGGCAGGGATGTGAGCGTCGGGTGTACAGAAATCAAGTTGATCGATGGTAACAATTTTGCCTTGATGGGGGAATTGTACACATCGGAACACCGACGAGGCGACGACAGTCATAGCATAGAACCAACTTCTTCTGAGTAATAGGTTGTAGTCGAGGGGAGCATCGACCACCTCGATGTCAATGATAACAGTTTTTATGCCCAATTGAATGGCTAAGGATTGTAATAATCCGTGATTGTAATAATGCCCAATTGAATGGCTAAGGATTGTAATAATGCCCAATTGAATGGCTAATGTTACGTCCATCGAAAGCACGTAACATTGTAGGGGATTTGTTAAGGTTGGGTGATTTCAAGCCTTTCCAATAGGCTAGAGACATGACACACGTAGAGGCTCCCTCATCCAGGATAGTTCGGTGGATTTGTTGATTGTGAACAACAACATCGATTTGGAAAGCTAGCTGGTGGGAGAGTCGTGGTTGATGGTCGTCCATATTAAACATGAGGTTTTTTTATGACTCAGGATCAAAAGTGTCGATAGTGGCTAAGAGCATTCTACGTTGGTTGGGACAGTGTTGTAGAACTTCCAGGGTGGACATAGCACACGGTTCTTGGGCCAAATCTTCTACAATATTGTAATTTTGGGCAGCCTGTGAGTTAGGATTGAAAGTAGATTTCTGGATGGTGCTCTTAGGAGGGTGTAAGATGGAGTCAAAAGAAGGTTTCCTAATCTGTTGTGGCCTATATGGAGGTCTAACAGACGGAGGATTGACAGAGGATGGTAACAGGTCTGGCGGAGAACCGTTAGCAATCTTCGGCTTATCAGGTTTAACTAGCATGTCATATGTCACAGAGCGAGTGGTTAGATTAACCCCATTAAACATGTAAATGTGGGCACTTGTTGAGGCCTCATCATGGGGTTGGTTGGAACTGCCCCCCGGCGTGGGGGTTTGTGAAACCAAATATTTCTACTGTGGAAAAGGCTGAGTAAGCACGACGGGTTGTGAATTTCCCTTAAAAAGTTTGGCCACTTCATTACGATGTGGGAAGTCTTGAGTGTAGTGATCATCTGCACAAATGAGACATGGGAATTTTGGTTTTTGATGTGGTTGTTTTCCGGCAGCAGGGGTTTGTTGTTGGGTTTTGGGTTGTTCGTTGTTATTGTTTTTCTTTGGTTTATTTCTTTCTTTCTTCTTGCCCCCAGGTTGTTGTGAAGGGGTTGATTGGAACGTGTTCACCTCAGAGACCTAAGTTTGAGGGGGGGTAGAAGAGGGTGTAGTCGGGCTGGGAGCGGTCATCGAAGAGGGCCACTGAATCATTCCAGTTGACTGGGTAGTAGATTGGGTTTTGATGGAGCCAATAAATCCATCCACGTGGGAAGCAGTCGATGGTTTGGATGGATCGTTAGTGGCACGGGTAGCATTCAGTATCAACTCATATAGAGTAACGAATTGTGAATAGACTAAGTCTAAGTACTGAGATGGGGCAATGGCTTCTTCCTCAGTGACTACGCCGCCCATGGAAACATCACGAGCGATCTGGGGTAACAATGATTTTGTGAACCATTCTACTAACAATTGGTCAGGAATGACCGCTTTGATTAGCCTTCTTCGTCGTCTCCATTCATGGATCTGATCGGAGATATGTATGGAAGTTGTCTGACGAAAGGAGGTTAATAGTTCAGTACCCATCTCGTATCGAATGGGCAGCTAGAAGTGTGTGAGGAAGGACATGGTGAGGGAGTTGAAATCATGAAAAGATGCACGTGGTAGTTCAATATACCATTTCGCTGCAGAACCCGTAAGTGTTCATTGGAAAAGACGTAAATGAATAGAATTGTCCATGAGGGAGTTGGATGAACACCAAAAATGAAACATCATCACGTGGTTGTTTGGGTCTTCTCCAGACTTTCCATCGAATTTTGGGATAATAGAAGGAAGTTTAGCTGGAATAGTTGGCCAAACTGGAGAATGATAAAGAGGATCATTCGTTAACCAAGACAAGTTTGGAAGGTCCGGGGTAGCCAAAAAAGGTAGTTGTCGGTTAACCTGTGGGTAATGTTGGTGTGGCAGAGGGACACCAGTGGGGCCCATTACTGGGTTATGTGGATAATTATAACTAGTGGGCCCTGTGATGTGAGGTTGGTTTTGACTAGAGTACACAGGATTTGAGGTGTTTTGAGAAGCATGTGTGAGCGAAGGATAACCGGATGGGTTTTGCAGGTTATAGGTTGGGTTTGGCATTTTTCCATAAGGGGGTTGTTGCAGAGTCTGAGCATTTTGTCATGCCGAGAACTGTGGGTTTCCTTGAAAAAGGATGTTCCACGGATTAGGTGCAGTGGACACATTTTGTCCATGTGGTTGATGGTAGACTCTGGATTGAGGCTGCCCCCCAGCATGAGGGTGCCGTCTGAATGGAATTTGTCCTCCGGTGGGAGGATTCCCCCCAGCTTGACGTAGAGTTCCCAGAATTTGAGAACCAGACGGAAAAGACTGACCGATGCCACTCAGCGGATTAGGACCACCAAGACCGGTCCCTCTGGGTCATTGGATAGGTATGGAACTTCCCGGTATAACTTGGGTAGTAGTAGCTTGGGCAGTGGTGGTAGTGAAAGCATTTAGTGCCCTGAATCCAAAAGGGAGTGTAGGTCCTGGTGTTACAGGTGTGCCAATCGCAACTTGATTGACCACCGCGTTACCAGCGGGAATAGTCAAAATACGAGGGACCATTGTAGAATGGGTTGTTTGGAGGGGAAGAGTAGACCTTGGGCCAATGGACGGTATGTTTGTACCAACGGGCGGTGTGGTTGTAAAAGTGGTGGTACCGGTAAAATGATTTAGGGGTATGGTGTAGGAAAAAGGTGCATCGACACCTTCCCCAGTTCCATAAAAATCTCGCACTAGGCGTGGTGGACTTCGAACAATGTCTGCAGTCCAAAAAGGGTCATCGACTAAAGGGTTTTGATGAGACCCAGCCAAAATGTCAGAAGGATTGATGATGACAAATTCACTAGTGGAATTCACTTGGAGGATACGTCGTTCATATCCCTCCGAAATGCGGTAAGCTTCCGGAGATTCTGAAACAATTCGAAAATTCTCCAAAGGAGTGGGAACTTCTTCCTGGGAAGTTGTAGTATTTTGAACCTCACTATGTTGAGGAGATTCCTCTGTAGAATGAGGGGGTAAAGGGGTGTTTCCTTCCATATTTTCTAGAGGAAGTCCTTGTAACCTCCGCGAGCGGCGTGGAGAGTCGATGTTGGTGAAAAATATTCGGTGAAAAAAATCTATGGCCAACTACCAAAAAGAAACAGCATACGCTAATAGAAATCTAAGAATCACAACCAAGAAAGCGGGACCTTCTTTTGATGACCGTACTAGTTGGTGATGAATTCCAGTGTCGTGTGATCAAGTCGAGAAGGGGCGGGGATAGGGTGGAATAGTTACAATGGCGACCCGCTTAACGGACTTACGCCTTGGTGCAAGCTTCCACACAATAATTGTGGATTTACCCTCCAAGGAGCCCGAGTGAGTTTGACCAATGTCTACTCTAGGTACAGTGAGACTTCTCGTCACCGTCACCTTGTGTAAGACCCTAAAGATTATGGCCACTAAGGTTACCAATTCGCATTCAGCCCCTGGGCGGGAATAGTTGACAGTCTGATCTAAACGTACAGGCAGGGTATCGAGCCTGAAATCAACTAAAAGGATTGCACACAGTAATTGTGTATTTACCTTGAATTGACCCCCATAATACGATCTGACCACCACAATCAGTTAAACCATGGAGGGTTAGTCCCCGTAGCTCACCCGAATGCGACCTCGTGCGTAACCCCTGTGTTAAAGGGGGATCCCAGGCAGACTTATATGATGATTGGATTTGATTCTCCCTAACTCAAGATGCTAATGTTTGTTTTGGAAACTTTGTAGAGTTATGCTCACAGCCTAATCCAAAGTACTAAGCCTAATCTACTATTGGTGGAGGATCCTAGAAAAGAAAAATTTCTAGATAATTTTTTAATTAGCGTTGATTTTTATAGCTGTTCTTTACTCAAAAAGGGGTGCATGGAAGTGAAACGAATGGAATTATGACTCAGTCCCAACAATGCATCAGAGATGATAAGAATTCATTTATTTTCGATGAACATCTATCTAAGGGAGAGAGAGAGAGTTCTTTTCACTAACAAACACGAATAAGGAATGTCCTCAAACAATTTCTCAATCAAATCCTGATGTGATGCTAAAACTTTTTAGATGCCTTCTAACATGCACAATCAATCATGAAGATGCTTTTTATTGTTTGCATATGAATAATGATTAATTCAAAACAAGGCTCGTCTTGCTAATTATCTTCTTGGATGAATGAAAATCAGACCAACACAAGCAAGAATCATACAAACAATACACCCTCTCGTCGTAATCAAAACGAAAAGTGAAAGAAAAGAAGCAATCAAAGAGAAATCAAACTTCACATCCAAAAGAAAAAGTCGAAGAACAATGATCTTTAACTAAAATCAAAATGAAAGGATCTGTAGGCCTTTGATGACCTTCACCAGAGTTTTTCATTCAGTTGATGAGGAGAGAAAGACGATGCATGGGTTTCAAACTCCAAATGACAGAAAAACCCAACAACAATTGTGAAGAAGGTTACGAAATCCAAACAGCAAGATTTTCATTCTTCAAGCAAAAGACAGATATCCATGCTGGAAAGAAGAAGGATTGACTCACAAGGTGACTCAGCAAGAGAGACACAGAGAAAAAAAAACCCTGAAAACACAATTCTGGAAGGTTTATTGGCCAAAGGAGAGATAGCGCTCTATTTCCAAAGGCAAGGGGCATTATATCACTCTGTGTAAGGATATTAGGGAGTGCTGGCACTCTGTTAGCATAGGGAAAGGGGTGCCAGGTTAAAAAACTTCCAAAAATGTCAAAAATTCCAAAAATTGCAATTCAATCTCGATAATCAGGCTAAGTATGATGGGGTAGGGAGCCAATCAGCTCATGAAACCAATCAAAAAAGGAGTGAACCAGGTTTGAAACAATCAAGGGGTAGAACAAGTTCAATGAGGAGAAATCAAAACAAGAAATTTCGATTTGAGGCTATCTCCCCAGTGGAGTCGCCAGTTTCTGTTGTAGGAAAATCTCCCTACGGACAGGTAGATTGCCTCTAAGAGCTTGACCCTAACTCTAAGATAGAAAATGCTTAACCTGGACACTGAATTCCTTTCAAATCTATCCAAACTAACACATGAGAAGGAAGGAGAACATAAGTACCTCTTTATCGATGTTTGTCCCTGCATGCTCTGAGTTGCGCTTCGATCCTTTGCTCCTCGCTGAGTCTTGTAGACAAAAAAGATATGACCACTTCCTACTCTATTGATATTAGCTTGAAAATAGATCTATCTATCAATGATAAGTTCATGTAACATCAGACACAAACTAGAAAGAAACAGGCCAAGCGTGTCATATTAATGAGAATAACGACAGCAATACTTACAATCGTAGATGCGAATGCGACAGCTTCATCGAGTCCTCTTCGTTTAACCCTTGCTCGAAAGATCCACAACCTGGATAATAACATCTTCACTGATCACTCTCCTTTGGTTGACTGTGTGTTTCCTATGAGATCATAGGTTTCATGCTAGCAATTCTTCCCCCTTTTCACCATCATAGAGCTTTCTTATATAGGTTAAGAGGAGCTTAACCTCTTGAGTTATATTTAGAACAAGTTGAGGAACCTGCTCCTTAGATCATGGATCCTCTGATGGAACCAAGAATTTGAATGTAACTGCCTTCTAATCTTGAAATATCCTCCCCTTATTCTCCTCAGCAGGCCAACTACTGCCTCAGATTAGGGAGTGCTCCTGCAAAAGGGGCATCAAAGCGTTGTAGTTCTCCCTGAGAAGCTTGAGGGAAGTGCCAGCACTCCAAAAATGGATAGCGCTCCTTCAGAAGGGCAGGAGGGCGTTATAACGCTCCCTGAAGCCTTGTAGGGGAGCGTCAGTGCTCCTAAGACTGATATAGGGGAGCTCTCACCCTCAGAACCTTTGTTTCAGAGCTCTTCTCAGGTGTCAAGAGTTCTTTGACTTCAGATAATCAATTCCTCTTCTCCAAATCAAGTACATGAGATGTTTTAAGTGCCTCAGTGTCATCGGCATGGAAGTATTCTTGAACAATGTTTGCGACACTTGTGAACAACTTATGACACTTGCGAAAGTTGTAAGGAAGATGCGACACTTACAACAATTGAGAGGAATATGCGACACTTATCCAGTTGAGTAATTTTGACGGGTAACAATTGCGCTGTTATCAGCGTGAGACATTGTACCCACTCCACGATGTTCCTTTTATGTGTCCCCCAACATATTGATGGAGTTGCTTTCAAAGCCTCATCCAGTACCAACAATCTCTGTTGTACTGGTACAATTTCTTCAAATTCCAGTAAGAAATTTTCTAAGTGATTTAAACCATCAAATGTGGGAAAGCTGCTTACTTCTGTGCCAATCCAATGAACTTCCTTGGTCAATGTGGCACATCTCTGCTCAGAAAATTCATACATTTTGTAATGTTGGTTCTCTAGTGAGTCTTCTGAGTCTGGTGAACATGCATTGTCACTTTGCGAGCTTAAATTCCCATCTGTTGTAGGGTTAATGTAATCATGTTGTCTTGCTGTCAATTTATATATATATTCTAGCTCATAAGCACGATATTTTTCTTTGTTGGGTTTTGTGTATCTCCAAGGTTCATCAAGATCCAAAGGTGCAATGAACCTAAGGCCATCACCTTCAAATGTCATTCTCCTTTTCTTTAAGTCAACAACAGTGGAATTGTTGAAAGCCCAATCAATGCCTAACATCATAGGATAAGGACAACTATCATCAACTATCTCAATTACCTTGAAGTCCAGAAATGTTCTTACCCCGTCGATGTCCACATGGACATGCTCCAGTCTTCCAAAGGGGATTACTGCCTACTTATTAGCCATCCCAATTCTGATAGGGGAATAGATCAACCGAGGTTTTCCCATCAGTTCCCAGGTCTTCTTCATCGTAACATTGACCTTCGATCCTAAGTCGAGGACCACATAATCTATATCATAATCTCCAATTTGAGCATTAAGGTGTAGTTCCTTATTTTTCCTTCTCTTTCTGGATAGTTGATGTACTGCTTTATTTAGTAGAGGATCTACCCTTCCTATCTCATATTGTTTGATAAAAGTTTGTAGTTCTTGTATGAGTTTTTCATCCTTAATCAAATTAATGAAAGTACATAATAATTCCATAAGACGACTTACCTCTTTTTCTTCTTTGGGTGAAGTAGATTGATCAAAGGCGAAGGKAATTCCACATTCTCTCACTTCTGGATGTGCCTTTGATGAAGAATCCTTATCTCTTCCAAACTCTTTCCTTGCCTCTTAAAATATTTTCTTTTCTTTCCTCAGATTAAACTCTTGCATCTTCTCTGCAACTCTTCTAAATCTTGATTCTTCTATAGTCTTCCCTAGGGTCACTCTGTGTTCTCTGGTAACATCATCTCCTCTAGTGATAAGCATGACTCTAGGATCCACTCCATGAAGTTCTGATGATATTAGTTGTACTTGTTGGTTCCCTCCTCGTATCTCCTGAAGTTTGGCTAACAACGCAGGACAATATTCTATGACATGTTCAAATGAGTTGCAATAACTGCAATTGGTACAAGGTTTCTGATAGTCCCTTGCCAAGTTATCTGGTTGTGTGTAGTTATAACAAATGATCTGACCTTGACCTCGGCCCAAGCCTCCTCCTTGTCCTCTTCCTCTGAATCCACCATGAGGGCTGAAGTTTCCTCTTACTGAGGAATTAAAGTGTGTAGTATTTCATTCTTGTTGTACTTCACCTTGAATTCTATATGTGTCTATTGATCTTTAATGCAAGAGCTCAAAATCCCTACAATCTTTCTCATCATGCCCCATAGATTTACATAATGTGCAATAAAGGTTGGTAGGTGTTTGTACATATTTTTCATGTAATAGCATTCTCCAGGGTGGTGTCTATTTATACATACCTCACACCAAGGTAGAGTAACCTGCTTCAAAGGGCTCAGGGCTCCTAAATCCAGGTACTCATGAAATAGAGGACAATTCTCCTTGTCATGGCCTTCTGATTTTCATTTGATACACCATATGTCTTCTCTTTTATCTTTTCCCTTATCCTTTTTCATATCTTTGACCTACAGTGATAAGCTAGTTAGATGACTACAAAATTTGACTCATACCTGAGCTCGACTCTCCCATAGGGGTTGATTCTAGTTTCATGGTGATCTCCAACGTGTAGGGGACGAATAAATTAAACAACCATTTATTTTAAACATGGCAGTAAAATTCGAGAGTTTCCTTCATTTAGCACATTCGCATTCAAATTTATCAATAATAATAAAATTAATTAAACATAAAAAAAAACAATGCATAATTTTAAATAAATACCTGAACCTGATGCTAATAACCCTTTGTTTGTCCTTTATCTTATTGACTGTTGTTGCACTGTAAAACACTGCCCAAAACCTAGTTCCTCCCTGCCAACTAGGTAACTTCCTAGCTCCAAGATATCCTATGGATATCCTGGCTCCCATGCCCAAAACCTCCAGCAACCTCGGTGCACTGATACAATCCCACTCCCAAAACTCCCCTCCTCTCTGCAAATCCAGACCCCCCAAAATCAATCGCTCATCCCCCCATAGAATGCCCTCTCGTCCACCTCCTTCCTGTCCATATTCCTCCTTCACCGACTCCCCCCACCTCATTTACTCCCTACCTAACCCATTTATTACCTTCTTATCCTTTCCTGTTAATGCCCCTTATCCCCTTTATTTAATATCTTATCCCTTGTAGTTAATATGTTATCCCTTTTTTGGGTACATAACTTAATTTAATAATATAATTTATTATCCTCCTTTTATTTATTTACCTTATTAATTAATGAGTTAATTAATACTTAAATTAATCATTGACAATCATGAATAACTAATTAATAATAATTAATTAGTTAATGTTTTTTTAAGAAATAATTATGGTTTAGCTAATCTTTTAGGACAGTTATATTATTAAATCAATTATAATTAATAATCATATACACCTATTTAAGCAGGGTCATTACATACACCCACCCTTCAGGAAACTTCGTCCCAAAGTTAAGGTATCTTATGGTACAAGGAAAACAAACACGGTTCACACATTCATAACAATTAACCGACATTATCAGTAAGTAATTCAAGAAAACTCATACATACTAGTGTATATGTACAAGAAATGCATGTGTATCTAGTACATGCAAATCTCGTGCATGGACTAATAATCAAACCGTCATCCTTTAGTATTTTATGTACGCATCCAATCTAGTCAACAAGACTAGTCTTTTATAAATGACAACAAACCAATCAATTGTTTG
>JASDQU010012386.1:167370-190187 GCA_032191745.1 Picea mariana
TGAAATATTCATAGATTTTTCACCCACCAAATAAAATATGCTAAGAAACATGGAACAAATATGAAATCCCTCACTCCCTACTCCTTCCATACAGAGAAATGTTCCTTCAGATAGTTTAACGAGGTTCCCGATTATACTTTAAAATGAAATGCAACAAAATACCCAACATATTGGACATAGGAGCAATGAAAAACCAAATTAGATATAAAATCCACCTTCATACTACATAAGAAACACCTATTTGGTCCCGCTCATCCTCTACGAAGTCCATTGTCCCAAATTAAAAGATTTTCCTTGAGAGACAACTAGAAGACCACTTAAATTTTAAAGGAACATGCAAATCCCACAATGTTGACCACCACCACTTCCTATCACCTAAGAATGTCACTTCAATAATAGTATGATATCTTGATTTTGTTCTGTAAGATCCTATGCATACATTTCTCAACTAGCACAAAGTGTCGACCTCTTCCTCACACAAGCATATAAAGATCGATTTTAAATTTTCTATTAAGTTGTTCCATTCACCCATTTTCTCACCTTTGAGTTCCAATTCTTCTGTCGACATCCATTCAATGTGCCCCATTAAATATTTACCCAAAATCCTAACTTCCCACAAAGAAAAAAGACCTTTGATTTGAAGAGCTATCAAAAACTGTCCTAAAAGGATATGATAATTTTTTGAACCTTCCCAAGAATCCTCTCCCAATCTCAGACATTTTTTCGTTTTCAACTCTTCACACCATCCATTCCCTATTTAGAGGAAACAAATCCGTGATAGCTTTCCATATAACTAAGAAGTTTTCTATCAAATTCCATGGTAACTAAAACCATTCTTTAAATGTTTTTCTAGCAAGATATTTTGAAGCCATAAATCTCCCCATAAGATCTTATTGTGGATAAGCTCCAAAGGCTCTTGAATACTAATGACCCATTGAACCAGAATATAGTTTTTATCCCCCAACCCCCTAGCTCATTTGGCATTTCCAAACATGATAATTTCACTAGAGGGATACCACCTACCTCCCACTTTCCCAACCAGAGAAACTAAAAGCATAGTTTCCTTAACTTTGTCAAAATATCTTTTAGAATATTTACGATGGATTCCCAATAGACTGGAACACTACTAAGAACATATTTTATAAGGACGAGGTAACCACCTATCGAGATCCAACGATTCACCCATGAGGCAATTCACATTGAAATATTCTTCACCAACCACAACCAATCATCATAGGAGTAAGAATTTGGCTTCAAATAAAACCCTCAATACTTTAGAATTGTTTAATATTTTTCTTAGAAAAAGGAAGAATAGTGTTCAATTGAGAATGGACCTCTTCTTGAATTGAGCTTACGGATAAAGAAGATTTTTCCATGTTTATTTGCATTCCAGTTGCAAAATAGAACAAATCTAGAATTTGTTTGACAAACCGAAATTCCCACATAGAACTTGCACCAAAGATAATAACATCATCCACACATACTAAATTGGAAAGAATACTTGATGCTAAGATCCTTATTCCTTTAAGGATACCCTTTCTCTTAGCATCTTGTATTAGCTTACTTAAACTTTCTGCCACTCTCATAAAAAGGAATAGGGGCAAAGGGAACCCTCGAAAAAGGCCTTTTGAAGACCGAAAGAATGAGGAGGGAGAACCATTAATTAGTACCACAAAAGAAGAAGACTCTATGCATCCCATAACCTAATTTACTGTATCCAAATTCGTCCCCATCTTGATAAGATAAATTCTTATGAAAACCCAATTAAATTTATCGTAAGCTTTTGAAAGATCTAACTTCATAAAAATGGAATAGATTTTCTGGGTATTAATAGAATGTAAGGCTTTCTAAGCCAAAGAGATCTCATCATGAAGTTATCTTTTATTCAAAAAAAAAAAAGAAAAAAAAATAAATCCTTTGAGATAATATTTCTTAGAATAGTCTTAATTCTATTCGCGATGATCTTCAAAATCAACTTATATATCAGGTTGCAACAAGAGATGGATATTTGAGAACTACCTTGAGAAAATTTCCTTTAATTAACTCATAAAAAAACAGGAAGAATTCGATGGTAAGACCATCGGGACATGGTATTTTACTCTTTTGGAAATTCGAAAGGGTAGAGAGAATTTCACCTTCTGAGATCTCCACCTGAAAGAACTCATTCACTTCCTCAAATATAGAACAAGGAAAAATCTTGACTACCTTTAATACATCCAAAATGGGGCATCCCTCAAGAGCCTTGAAAAGGTGAGAGAAAAAATGTTTACTAGCCTTAGCGATTTCATCATGGGAAGAAACTATCACCCCACTATGGTCCTTTATTTTTGATACAATATTCAGGTTTTTTCGAAAATTGGTGAATTTGTGGAAAAAAATAGTGTTATTATCCCCTTATTTGAGCCATATCTCACGAATATTAAGGTGAAATTTTGCTTCTTCCATAGTTAACATATCCCAATTCTTCTTAAACAACCCATATAGCTTGCTCTCCTCATGTTTTATAAGGGATCCTGCCACTTTTCAACCAAAAAAAACTCAATCCTAGCTTCAACCTCCTGAAGTGTTGACCCCACTTTTAGATTGAAGGCTCAAGCCCAAGATCTACAAAATTTATTGATTTTTGAGAGATTAACCGCAAATTCGTGCATAAACGAATTACTTTCATCCTCTCTCAAATGAGTCCAAGAGGATTTCACCAGATCTCTACAATCCTCCTCCCAATGCCATTTTTTATTGAACTTTAAGGGGAAGAACGACTTTGGACCCTTCTTCTGAAATTTAAAAAAATGGAAGATGATTTGAAGAGATGCCCCCGGATACCCACATTTAAAAAACTAGAGCCTTTCCAAAAGGCCTTTTGAGAGAATAAATCTATTGAGCCATTTGGCGACTATATTTCCACAAAGTCTTCCATTCCGCAATGTATGAGGTAATTTAGTAGGCTCCAGGTCAACCAAATGATTATTTTTTATCTAATGTGCAAACAATCCTTCATGCGCGTCTTTGCTAGGGTGGGATCCCAAAACCTCTCTGATAGAGGTTGTAAAGTTGAGATCTCCCCCAAGAATTATGTTCGAGGAAGACAAAACTCCAGACTCGCTAAGGTTCACCCAAAATGGAATTATATCCATGTAAGGCCCATTTAAGTTGACCAAATTGAATTCATAATTGAGATAACTATCCTTGAGACCGACCACAATCCTTGACGAAATCAGGGAGGTGGAAAAAGCATTATGAAATGATATCTAAGTAGTGAGAAGGCCTTTTGAGTCTAACACACAAAAGGTCCAACCATTTAACCATGGCCAAAAAAGGTGCACGACCTTTCTAGTAGCACACATTGTTTCTTGAATCACGATGACATCTGGCTTGCACAATTGCACGACCCTTTTGAGGGATAATATTTTATGGGCACCCTTGACCCCACGAGCGTTTAGGTAGATCACAATCATTGGTGAACTTTGACCCAGGCTTTCCCTACTCCAAGGGCTTGCATGATAGTGGATTTTTTACCTTCTCTGATATCCTTATTAGCTCGAACTTGTGCAAAGGAAATATGTGATTTCCTTTCCCACTTGGCTTTTGAGGGCCTTGTCAAAAGCCAAACTCCTCGACTGACCTTCCACCATCCTCAACTTGACCTTCGACCATAATATATAATCTTACTTAAGGGAGGGTTTGGAGAATGAGATATTGGTTGAGTCGGTAGATGGAGATCGGGGGGATGAGGAACCTGACCCCACTGGATGGAACTTCCTTTCTTGACCGACATGAGAAAGAGGGCCCTCAGGATGAACAAGAGAAGGAAATTCCACCTATGAATGGGATTTTTCCTTTATAATGGATCATGGGGAGGGGGGAGGACACCTTTTGTCGACTCAACAAGGGAAGAGCTATGAAATTCATAAGGGGCATTAACCTCAACATGAGCAAAAAAGGTAATTGGAGAAACCTAATGGTGAGACTTACCCGAAAATGAGATCGGTGGATCCTTGGAGCATTAGGGGAATTTTGAGGTAAAAAATGGGCATCAAAAAAAAAAACGTACTATCAAAATCAACTTTACAAGAATCAATCACATTTCATAGGATGACAACATCCCCATGGCATGAGTTCAACATTGCATGAGTTAAAAATGTTTTGTTGTCACATTCTAAATGGTTGATGACAACCCATAGTTAACCTTGGTAGTGCTGCAAGTAAATTACTCATTGTAACGTACCCGACCACCCCCAAGCCGGGCATGCTAATCTGTAACGTACCAACCCATCCCTAAAAAACATGATAACAATTAATTAATAAAGAAGCATGAAAGAAACATGATAAAATCACATGCACTAATCAAGATTCATGCTACAACATAGCAAAATGTATAAACATACCATGCACAATAATAACTAGCAAGCATGCATGTTATAACATACGAATATCAGATATAATACTTAATACACAACATAAACAAATATATAAGCAAAGAAACACATAACAGAGAGAACTTATCTTTAACAAACTAGTTCACCAACTAGTTGTAGACCAAGGACATTCCACCCAATCGTAGACATTGTTTCTTCAAGTCTCAACAACAATGTCACCCATGAGCCAGGGCTATGAATCCATAAGGACTGTTCCAGGGTATCACTCAACTTCCCAAACTAGTTAGCACTCAAGATCTCACATGTTTCTCAACACACAACAATCCAAAGTACACCATCTATCTTCTCTTCCATCTTTCACAACCCAAGAGAATGGACCCCCTTCTTTGGCACGCAGTCCCTCGGGCTATCCACCTCCTTCCAGGGCTCTAGTGCATCTGGTCAAGAATCTCCATGCTGGTACTCTCAGGACTCATAGTTGTGAATCAAATTCAACACATGTCAATACATCTCAGACATGCAAACATAAATTCATGGATGGAATACACCAGTTACTGCTATAACCAATAAACAACCACTTCTTCCTCAACAATTCACCTCCATGGTCTCATTCCCAGAACAAGAATGGATGAGTGAAAAAGTGAATAGAATGGAGAGTGTGAAAAATGAACCATGAATGAACAGAGTGAGTGAAGAAGAACCCCCAAACAACCCACAAGCTGGGTTTAAATATTTACTTGAAAATCAAGAACCCCATGGCCTTTTCGCAAGAGCACATGTAGCCACTTCTCCCCATTAAAACAATTATGGGTAAATAAAATATTATAAAATGACTTATCCCCTTAATCCCCCTCTCTCATGGAATCATATCCCCCTATAACTCTTGTCCTTGTCCATTTTGCAGCCAACGATGTATTTTATTATTAATAATGATCATAGCATTACATTTCCTAGGCATGCTAGACTCTTTAATTGTTTGGGGACTTCGGCCTTTCATCAAATAAACAAAATACATTATTTATATGGGGACTCAAAACTGGGGTATTACATTCCCATCCCCCTTATATTGGCATTGTTCTTAGTACATCTACAAAACAAAAATCAAAATTTCAAAATTTATTCAAAAATTCACAAGTACTTCGCTTGCATGCCATGTTCGTGCTCCCAAGTAGTATCTCTAGGACTGTAGCAGGACCATTGAACTTTTACCAGCTCTATAACTCGATTCCAGAGCATTTTGACTTTTCTATCCAATATGTACACTGGTTGGACTTGAAAGACTCCCTCTAGAACTACCTGAATCAAATTCTAATCAATAACATGGTTAGGATCATGTATATACCTTTTCAACAAAGAGACATGAAATAAAGTATGCACATTCATGGAAGTAGGCAATGCAAGCATGTATGCAACTAGCGCTATTTTTTCCAAGATCTCAAATGGACCATAGAATCTAGATTCTAGCTTTGTACATCTACCCAACTTCAATGAGCTCTTCTTGGGCTTCACTTTTAAAAGAACATGCTTCCTCACTTTAAATTCTCTAGTTGTCATGTTCTTCTTTGCATAACGTTTTTTTCTATCTTGAGCTTCCTTTAAATTCTTCTTAATTCTAACCATCTAGTCTTCCATGTCCTTGAGCAATTATGGCCCAAGTACTACTATGTCTACTGGGTTGTCCCAACTCATGGGAGTATTGCATTGTCTACCATACAAAGCCTCAAATGGGATCATCTTCAATGAAGCTTGATACCCATTATTATAGGCGAACTCAACCAAATGTAAGTAGTATTCTCATTTAGATGCTTTATCCATCACATACATTCTCAGCATGTCTTCAATCGCTTGGTTGACTCTCTCTGTCTACCCATCTGACTGTGGATGGTATGTTGTGTTAAAATTCAGATTTGTACCAAATCCTTTAAATGATCCCCTTCAAAAATTTGAATTAAACTTTGTATCTTTGTCTAAAATAATTTCCTTAGGTATCCCATGCAACCTAGCAATTTCTCTCATGTAAATTACTGCAATATTAGTTGTTGTATGAGTCATTCTCACAGAAACAAAATGAGCATCATTTGTCAATTTATCCACAACTACCATTATGGAATCATGTTGTCTTGTTGTCCTTGGAAATTTAGTTATAAAATAAATGGTTACCACTTCCCATTTCTTCTCTGGAATTGGCAGTTGATGAAGAAAACCTATTGTGTGTCTATGCTCAACTTTCACTCTCTGACATCCCATACATACAGCAATGTTATCAACAACATCCTTCTTCATTCTTGGCCAACAGAATTGGATTCTTACTGTTGTAATTATTTTCTGGTAACCAGGATGTCCAGCATATGGAACATTATGCATTTATTTTAATACCAAATTCCTAAGTTCTCCGGAACTAGGAACATAAATTCTATTCTTATGCATAAGTAATCCATCTTCCTTAATCTCATACTCTTTAATTTTATGTTGTATGTTTTCTTGTTGTAAACTTTCTTTTACCTATAGGTAATGCTGATCTGTAACAACAACATCTAAAATTCTGCTCTTTAAATCTAACTGATTCATACTAACAATTGTATTATGCATGAGATGTACTCTTCTGCTGAGTGCATCAACAAATTAATTTTCTTTTCCCTTGATATTCTTGATGTCAAAGTCATACTCACTTAAAAATTCCAACCATGTTGTTTGCCTAGCATTCAAAGTTGATTGTTCAAAAAGATATTTCACACCACTAAGGCCTGTCCTTAATTCAAATTTGTTTCCCATGAGATAATGCCTCCACATATTCAATGCATGAACTATGAAAGAAAGTTCCAAATCACGTGTGACATATTTCCTCTCATGTTATTTGAGTTTTCTGGACTCATAACTAATGACATGTCCATTTTGAGTGAGGACTCCGCCAATTCCTTCCTTGCATGTGTCTGTACATACCACAAAATTCTCATTTGAGTCAACAATATTTAAAATAGGTGCAGTAGTAAGTAATTCCTTTAACAAATTAAAATTCTCTTCACACTATGTTGTCCATTCAAACTTGATTCCATTCTTTTGCAAAGAAGTGATGGGATGAGCAATCTTAGAGAACCCTACTATAAACCTCCTATAGTATCTAGCTCATCCCATAAAAGATTTGATTTCTGAAACATTCATGGTTGTTGGCCATCCTCTAATGGATTCAATCTTTTCTGGATCCACTTCTATACCTTGTTCTAAAATAATATGACCCAAATAATGGATTTTTTCTTGGTAAAAATAACACTTAGTGATCTTGGCATAAAGTTGATGTTCCTTTAGCACTTGTAACTCCAACCTCATGTGATGTTCATTCTCTTCCTCAGACTTAAAATAAATAAGTATGTCATCCAAGGACATAATGGNTCATGGTTGTTGGCCATCCTCTAATGGATTCAATCTTTTCTGGATCCACTTCTATACCTTGTTCTGAAATAATATGACCCAAATAATGGATTTTTTCTTGGTAAAAATAACACTTAGTGATCTTGGCATAAAGTTGATGTTCCTTTAGCACTTGTAACTCCAACCTCATGTGATGTTCATTCTCTTCCTCAGACTTAAAATAAATAAGTATGTCATCCAAGGACATAATGGCAAACTTATTCATATAATTTATGAATATGCCATTCATTAAGCACATAAAGATAGCTAGTGCATAGGTAAGTCCAAGTGGCACCACTACAAACTCATAGTGTCCATACCTGGTTCGAAAGGGTGTCTTATTGATGTCTTCTTCCTTGATTCTTATCTGATGGTATTTGGATCTCAAGTCTATCTTTGAAAATATATTTGCCCCTCTTAGCTAGTCAAAGAGATAATCAAATATGGGTAGAGGGTATTTTTTCTTCACAGTGGCTTTATCCAGATATCTAAAGTCGATACACAACCTCAATGTTCCATCCTTCTTTTGACAAAGAGTAATGGTGCTCCCCAAGGTGAACCACTTGAACGTATGTACCCTTTCTTCAACAACTCTTCCAACTACATTTGTAATTATTTCAAGATATCTAAAGTCAATACACAACCTCAATGTTCCATCCTTCTTTTGACAAAGAGTAATGGTGCTCCCCAAGGTGAACCACTTGGACGTATGTACCCTTTCTTCAACAACTCTTCCAACTACATTTGTAATTATTTCAATTCAGGTGTACTCATTCTATAAGGTGTTTTTTATATTGGGGTAGATCCTGGTACTAAATCAATAGAGAAATACATCTCCCTCTTTGATTTAAATTGTGGTATTTCTTGGAATACATATTCAAACTCTTGCAATACTGGAAAATATTCAAGTCTTGGCCCTTTTCCTTTTTTGGCTCCTCCACATGAGCTGCATATGATTTACATAATTTCCTGAAACATTTCTTCAACAATAAGGCTGAAATATCCCTTATAGCAATGGGTCTTGGAATTCCTTTCAGAGTTCTTTGTTTTCCCTCTTCATCATGACATGTGAAAGTCTTTTTATGACAATATAGGGTGACATGGTATTGGTCCAAACAATCCATTATAGTTAGGATGGCATAATATTCTAATGGAATGATATTCATATCAACAACTCTATTTACTCCATCAAGGTTTATTGGACAACTTCTGACAACCTCATTGATCCTTCTTTTGGTTCCAGTGGCTAGTTGAACCAAACTTGACTTTCCTAGCCTAATTTTCTCCAAATGTAATCTATCCACTATTTTAGGATCAATGTAACAATGAATTTCTCCTAAATCAATTAAAATAGCAATCAGTTGATTAATGATATTACCTTCTACTTCGATCATATTGGATTGGTACTCTATTTGTCAATCTTCTAAGGCTAAATATATCTTTCCCATGTCCTCCACTATTGTAGCCTCTTGGATGTTGTGCATGGTCTTCACTTTATCTCCTCTGTGAGGGAAATCCTTGTATAGGTGATTTTCCTTGCACCCCCAACATTGGATTGGTGGTCTTCCTCTTTTCCCCAAGGAATCCTCTTTCTTGGATTCATCCTTAGAATAATGATCTTGTTGATTTTTATTAGGGTTGTTTCTATTGAAATGAGGTTTGAACCCCTTCCTCATCTGAACATATTTCTCGTTCTTCTTATCCTTCCAATATTTCTGCATGGATTCTCTACCCTTTCTTTGATCATATAGGTACTTATCCTTCCTCATGGTCTCAGTCAATGTCTTGGGCTCATCATATTGAATCTTCTCTTTATAAAATGATGAAAATCCACTTAAAAACCTTTGTATCTTCACTTTTTCATCTTTAATAAATCCTACATACTTCAACAATCCCAAGAACCTCTTCTCATATTTTGTCATGTCAAGCTTCCCAACCTTAGCTCAAATAAATCTTGCATCTTCTTGTCATAGAAGTGTTATGAAAGGTACTTCTTCTAAAAATATTTCTTGAACTTCTTCCAAGTGATCCTGCTCTCAATAATGTGCTCAATTTTCTTTAGTTGATCCCACCACACAACAACTTTCCCATGTAAATGGCATGTGGAAATTATTGCTTCTAGGTTTGAGGAGTAGTTATTCAATTGAAAATAACTTTGGAGTCCAAACAACCATACTTCAACATCATCTTCCCTTTCTCTTTCACCATCAAAGCATGGTGTCTTAAGCTTCCTCAACTCTCCTTGCAAGCTGTCTAATTCATGCCTTCTTCTTTGGTGCCTAACAAGAGACACTTCTGGACTACTTATGGAGTCTTTAGATGCACAAAATTTCATTACTAAGTAAGGTGGTGATTGATGTCTATGAGCTCTGATGGAACTTCTTGAATGAGCATTTCTTATGTAGTTAACTCTTATTTCATGATATCTTTCTTCTTCCTCCTGCCTTAAGTCTGATCCATTCCTTGCTTTCCTATGCAAGTGATTTAGGCTTTGTAATACTTGAGAATTTATCTAATTTTGTTCTCTCATCAACCTCTCATTTTTTGTTTTGTAACTCTACACTTCTATTTTCGAGCTTCTCACAGTCTCTATTAAGGTTTCTTGTTCCCCTCTGCTCATGTGCCCATTTGATTCTTTTTCTGCATTACCAACACTGATATTTTGACCTTTGGATTCTTTATCATGACTAAATTCTTCCTCTACTTCCTACATTTCTTGATTATGCATTCATGTTGAACTGATATGGCTATACTCCCTAATTCTACAAAATGTGCAAGCAACCATTTTGTTAGAATTATGCATATTATAAAAAAAATTCCAAACAATGCTAGATGCCCTTTTTCTACTCAATTAATGAAGCAATATATCATCATTCTCTATATTATAACAATTCAATGTTATTCTCCCCTGAATCATATTTATAATGACTAATCCCATGCCCCAATCCGATCTCTAAGATGAAATTTATGGCTCCTGAAAAAATTCACTTTCACCTTTTTTGTGAAAACGGGATCTTGTAACGACAATGGAATGGTTGTGTGCTAATATTGTCAAATTATTCCACATGCTCTTTAAACTGGTACATAGTTCGAATTATGCACAAGCACTTCTTTCAATCCACTTTCCTTGTTACCGCGGCCTCAAAACCATGGGCTTATCCACTTTAAGTGTTGGTCCTAGTGCCTTGCCATTATTCTTCTACACATGACCTTGTTAAAAACAAATGTCCACAGGCTTGTTTACTTCTAGGCCATTCATGCCTCTAATAAACCCATTAACCTTATCGTGAGACCGACACTGGAACCAAGTCCTCCGGACTTCAACCTTCAATCTATTCTCCCTTTTCAATCTTCCAACTCTCCTGGAGTAAACTTCGTCGAAATACGTACATTATCTTCACTAGTAGATGAGACAATTGAGATTTAATCTCCTATTGACTAGATGATCCTAGTTCATCTGGTGGTTTCAACAAAATCAACGATAACAACTTCATGAGGCATTGAGATGGAAGGTTCGTGCAACTCAACAAGTTAGTTTGTTAATGACATAGCCACTGCGCGTTAATCTCATGCTGACACGTACTCAAAACCTCCAATGGTCCAGATCAATGCACGCCGCCTCCATTAAATTAACATCCGTGCAATTTGATTTTCGCCTTTAAATCTCCACTGTGGATATGACAGTCACGAGAAATCCTGGAGGTTCTTAGATCAACAACCCGCATGATTTCTCTACTTCATCCTTCAACATTTTTGTTGGTGGAATAAGATGGACATTCCCAGAGGCCATAATCCCAGAGATGACATGGCATGTTGATGTCACATATGGTGACATGGACAAATAGTATGTGTGCCATGTGTCACCTAGAAATGGACATGTTGGGGTCCAAAAGGCACTAAATTCATGTGACACGTGTCCCCATAGGACACCCCTACCATGTGGCATAAGACACGTCATCAACCAAACAAACAATCCACATTACTCTGCTCCAGATATTACGGCTTGTGTGATTTTGTGACCTCAGATTTGGACTTTGTGGCTTCAACATTTTGTGGCTTCAACACTCCATGGATTCGACACTTCGTGGCTTTGCTACTTCACAACTTCGACACTTCATGGTTTCGACACTTCTCGACTTTGACACTTCGCAGCTTCAACATTTTGTGGCTTTGCCTAGAATCCAGTAATCGCCGAAGTGGGGAAGTTCCGGAGTCTTGAAACTTACTCTATCCTTCCACTCTTGATCTAACAACTCGCATCACTCCCAAATTCTTCCCTCAATCTAACGGTTGGCGGGATTTCAAGGTTTCATGACTTCAATATTTCATGCCTCTTCCTTACCTCCAGTAATAGCCGAAGTGGAAAAGTTCCAGAGTCCCAAAACTTAGGATATCTCCTTCCTGGCTTTGATCAACAAATGATGATCTATCAATTTGATCTAATGGCTCTAGTTATACCCAAAATTTCTCAATTAGATTTGACGACTCTTACTTATCTAGATCTGGATCTAATGCTCATGATTCAACGATCCTTTACAAAGGATCTCTATCTGCATTGTGCTTTGTCTTCTATGCAATTTCTCAATGTTATTTCTCCTGAGATTTTCTTTCCTCTTGCTCGTTCTTCTACATAATTTTTGCCATGGTTGACATTAATGAAAACTAATTTTCCAACACATAATACCATGTCCAATAGTTTTGGCCCATACCAGTATGGTGTTTCAACTTGAAGCTCTGATACCAATCTGTAACGTACCCATCCACCCTCTAGCCGAGCACGGTACCTCAAAGTACCTAGCCACCCCCAGGATGGGAACGCTACCTCAAAAACTCTGTTTGAAACTGATTTTGAATTCTGATAACAATTAATTAATAAAGAAGCATGAAAAAAACATGATAATGTCACATGAAATAATCAAGATTCATGCTACAACATAACAACATGTCTAAAAATTCCATGCATAGCAATAACCAGCAAGCATGCATGTTATAACATATGAATCCTAGAGATAATACTTAATACACAATGGAAACAAATATATAAGCAGAGAAGCACATAACATAGAGCACTTATCTTTAACAAAATGGTTCACCAAGTGGATGCAAAACAAGGACGTTCCACCCAACCGTAGACATTGTTGTTCCAAGTCTCAATAGCAATGTCACCCTGAGCCAGGGATATGAATCCACAAGGACGGTTCCAGGGTGTCACTCAGCTTCCCAAACTAGTCAACACTCAAGCTCTCACAGATTTCTCAACACACAACAATCCAAAGTACACTAGTTCTCTTCTCTTCCATATTACACAACCCAATAGAATGGACCCCCTTCTTTACCATGTAGTCCCTCAGGATGTCCACCTCCTTCTAGGGCTCCAGTGCATCTGGTCAAGAATCTCCATGTCGAGACTTTCAAGACTTGCAGTGGTGAATAAAATTAAACACATGCCAATACATCTCAGACATGAAAACACAAATTCATGGCTATAATACACCAGTTATTGCTACAACCAACAAACAATGGCTTCTTCCTCAACGATTCGCCCATATGGTTTCATTCTCAGAATAAGAATGAATGAGTAAAAAAGTGAACATAATGGAGAGTGTGAACAATGAACCAAGAATGAACAGAGTGAGTGAAGAAGAACCCCCAAACAACCCATAAGATGGGTTTAAATATTTACTTGAAAATTAAGAACCCCATGGCCTTTCCCCAAGAAGCACATGTAACTACTTCTCCCCATTAAAACAATTATGGGTAAATAAAATATGATAAAATAACTTATCCCCTTAAGTCTCCTCTCTCATGGAATCTAGCCCACTATAACTCTTCTCCTTGTCCGTCTTGTAGCCAGAGATGAATTTTATTATTATTAATGATCATAGCATTATATTTCCTAGGCACACTGGTCTCTTTAATTATTTGGGCACTCCGACCTTTCATCAAATAAACAAAATACATTATTTCATATGGGGACTAAAAACCAAGATATTACACTCACAAAGAGAAAAGTACTTATACATTACTTTTGAATATAATATAGATGTACTAATAAAGTAAAGTACTTTTAAATATTTATAAATAAAATACTAATTCAAAATTCATAAACATAATAATTAATTTCACACTTTATTTTTTAAATTACATTATATATATATATATATATATATATATATATATATATATATATATATAAGATTAGATTATAAAATATTATATTACAGAGTGCAACCTATATATTATACTAGCTATTGGATAACATATGGGGCATGTCCAATACATGCCTCGTATATTAACCAAGGACTAATATAATATATGGGGTGGTTGCACCCATACTCTTATATTATATTATCCCCTTAGCTAATATAATATATGGGAGTGTGAGTGCACCCACCACATTTATTATATTAGTGCTTGGCTAATATAGTACATTCATTATTCAAAAAATAGTACATTATTTATTATGAGTAAGAATTTCTACATATTATATTTATTAATATAAATAATTCATAAAATCAAAAGTACTTTTATTTCTAGTCAAATTAATAAAAGTTTTTTTTATTAGTTTTATTTGTAGATATATTTCAAATTAATTTGATCATAGTTACATAGATAACAGTGCAAGAGGGGAGTTGTAAATATAAGTTCCTCACAAAATGATTAACTCATATTTTTTTTATAATTTCTCTTAGGAGGCCCATTTTAGACCTCAAAATTCTCCTAATGGGAGAATCACTAGTCACATCGAACTTGTTGACCTCAGAACTTTGATGAGGGATACCATGCATGTTTGTTTCATTCCTGCTTCTGACATATTTTGAAACAGATTTCTTTTTCCATGACTTCTTGAAGGGAAGGAACTGAGAAGGAGGCCTACGACATTGTGTCTATAGGTGGTCGGCTTCATGGCATCCAAAGAAGAAAAAATGAACCTGCCAATAATCCATCTGTTGAACCCAGTTGAAATCACCACACACTAGATCAGTTTCGTCTGGTAGATTGTCCTTCAATTCAACTTCAACATGCACCCATGCCCATCTTCTATTAGTCCTTTTGTCCCAGTCAAGTTCATAGTTGAGGAAATTCCTGATTTTGTTCCCAATAGCTAGCAACACCTCCTCTTGCCAAAAAACTAGAGGAAAATTCGGGAGAATCACCTAAACATTTGCATGAGATAAGGATTTGTGTGATGGTTCAAAGTTTATGGCCCATTCCTTAAGCACCAAACCAGAAGGCCCTCATCCTCACGACTCGCTAAAAGTTTCCCCCATGTCCTCTTTTTTTCTGAAATTTGCAACAAATACATCCTCTTGTCAGGGTATGGAATTTCAGACGATAATCTAAGACTTCTGACCAATTTTCACCGATCCAACCCTGCAAATCCAAAGGATGAACACCATCTTCCCACATTTTTTTTTACCCAACATCTTAGGGATGGCCCCTAAATCAACGTCTAGCTCGGCAACCATCTTTCTGAACACCCTTTTTTCATTCCAACACCTTCCTTTCAGTGAAGCCTTCTTTGGATTCCCTTCCTCTTTTTCTTCTTCACCAGAAGAATCAAAGACTCATGGCCAATCAGAGACTCTGGATCCAATCTGTGGAGCCTCCCTTTTGCTCTGTTGTAGATGTACGAAGTCTTAGTCCATGTAAAATATTTCCTCTGAGGCCTTGATGTCATCCTCGAAGTCCAATAAACATAGATGATTTTAGGGGCTAAATTCCGCAAATGAGATAATTTTCCATGGATTTTCCCAAAAAAGGATTCACTAATTTCCATTTTTTTTTAAAAATGATTCACCCAAATTCCATAGAATAAAATTAGTTTACCTTAAAAATTGCCAAAATTTTTAATGCCATTAAAACCATAAATTATTTTCACTAATGTTGACAAACTATAAAAATCATTGATTTTTATAATCTTCAACTTATAGTCATTGATTTTTAAAATTGCAATATACTTTGATTATCTAATAATCTAATAATCTATTTTTTTAAGGTCCCATCTAAACATCAAATTGGTGTATGAGACCCCTTGTTTGTGGAACAAGGGACTTGACTTTTAAAATTTCTATATACTTTGATTATCTAATGATCTATGGAGTTGTACATACTATATTCCCCTCTAGATTTAAATCCTTGATCTTCAAAGAGGAAACACATATTCTTAATCATTAAATAAACTTGTTTTGAAATTATTCCCTCATAATATTGCTATTTTTTTTTATTATTATTTACAATATACATATTAAATTATTTTATAAACTCAAAAATCAATATTATTTTTAAATTCATTACCATTAATAACTCAACATAACTAACACTTTCTAATAAAAAAAATAAATTACAACATGTATAAAAAACACTTAATTACGCCGAAAGACTTATACCTATTGAAGATGGACACAATTAATGATCTTTTAATCTTAAATTATAATCTGATGGTTATGTATTGAAGATGCTGGCATATTCTTAGTCGTCCTCCAAAATTAATGGATCAGATTTATTGTTGATAACTTCTTTGCATTTATAAATGCATCTGTTAATCTGACTAGATTTTTTTTATGGACCATAACTCTTTCATTATCTGATTGAATTTTTTTTAAAGCGAAAGTTTTTTTATCGATAATAATTCTTTCAACATTCACCAGCCCCAAATTAGCGACTATACTAGTTAATACATCTCATTCACAGACGAAACATATCAACCACTTCTACTCAAATATGATTGTGGTAATACTCTCCCTCTGTAAGTCCAACATTACAACGAAGATATCACATACTTTTATTCTAATCCTACATAATACATCTGTCACGAATTTCCCATAAGTAAATTGACCAGTCGGTTTATGACGCGCAAGATCTCTCCCATATGGAGGAAAGTTGGCTTTGAAAATCGTTGCAAGTCCATCATTGTTGCCAGGATCTACATTGGAGTCTCCGAATATGTACCAATGTTTGGAAACCCTTCGATTATGTCTGATGCTTCTGAAATGCTTCAGGGAGCAGCTCTGTAGAAACTTTCATGGATGCTGGTTAAAGCGTGGTTTGTGATGAATAATCTGTCCACGTAGAGAACTATAATCTCTTAACCGATCGGGAGATGCTCTCAGCCTGAAGGGGACGTGGCCACTGAACATCCTATTATCATCTCGATAGTATTATACTTGGAATATCACCAAAGCAATAAAATCTTCACGTGGTTTCTCTTATATGTAAACCTAACTGATTTGGATGGTTCAACTGCAAAATCATAATGGTTCATAAATGCCAACCTCATTGTCCCACTAATGGTCTTAGCATCATGATTATCTACTACTTGAGTTAAACGTTAATATATAATTGTAGTTGGAATAATTTATGATCATGTTTTTTTGTTTTGTATTATAAATTGTTTTGTAAGATAAATAAAATTAGTTTAAAAAAATTAGAAAAACTTATATTAAATATTTTTGGAAGATATTATAAAGTATACTGCAAATTAAAATATTTTTTTTATATTTTATATTTTTTAATTAATTTAATTATTTTATATTGTAAATACTAATCCTTTATTAAAGATATTCATTTTGTTTTTAAAATTAATAATGTTATAAAAATGTTTCTAAGAGTTCAATCACTTAGATGCATGATTTAATGATCTAACATGAATAATATGCATATGTGAAATATGTAAAATTTAATCATTTATAATATAACTGTGAATCAATGGAATTGGAAAAGAGGAAAGTAGAATCACATCTAAAAATCATTTTGGTATGTAGAACAAAGTGATATGAATCAATAATAAATGTACTATTTTATAGAATAAAGTGATATGAATTAATAATAAAAGTACAATTTTATTATTCTAATCATTTTGATGCCCAGAAGGAATTGAAATGTATTGAATAGAATACAAATAGATTTAAATGGCACACACAAATATAAATTAGTTAAAAATGTACATCTTTAAAGTACATATTCCAAAATGCCTAGCATATGTATCATGTCATATATAGAGACCATATGTAGAGAATAAATTGAATCGAATACAAATAGATTTAAATGGTACACATAAATATTAATTTAAAGAAAATTAATCATAAATGTTTCATTAAAAATGTACATGTTTAAAGTACATACTCCAAAACTTCATGAATGTACATATCCTAAAACACATGTATCATGCCACATATCCTAATGGTTAAGAACATGTGTTTCCTCCTAAGAAGTCACAAGTTCAAATATAGAGAGGATAAGTGAGTAGACATTACTAATAAAATTAAAGAAAAATATTTATTTTTTTATTTTTTCCTATTTATAAATTAAGAAGGTTAAAATGCTCATTATTACTCAATACTTTATAACAAAATCTCACTACATCCAAGGAATATATGAATGTTTTTGGTTTCCTCCTCCTTATAAAAATCCTCTGTATGGTAGTACTCTACACAATTTAAGAAAAATCATTTAGTTTTGCCAAAAAAGAATGCATAGATGGAATTGAACATTGCCTTCCTATGTCTAGGACCAAAATTCATCTTCAAAATATACAAATTAAAGAAAAATATTTATTATTTATTTTTTCTATTTATAAATTAGGAAGGTTAAAATGCCCATTACTATTGAATACTTTATAACAAAATCTCACTACATCCAAGAAATATATGAATGCTTGTGGTTTCCTCCTCCTCATAAAAATCCTTTGTATGGTAGTACTCTACAAAATTTAAGAACAATTATTTAGTTTAGCCAAATATGAATGCATAAATGGAATTGAATATTGCCTTCCTATGTCTAGGACCAAAATTCATCTTCAAAATATACAAATTAAAAAAAAATATTTATTATTTATTTTTTCTACTTATAAATTAAGAAGGTTAAAATGCCCATTACTACTCAATAATTTATAACAAAATCTCACTACATCCAAGGAATATATGAATGCTTGTGGTTTCCTCCTCTTGGTAGAAATCCTTTGTATAGTAATACTCTACAAAATTTAAGAACAATCATTTAGTTTAGCCAAATATGAATGCATAAATGGCCATATCACCACAAAAAGTGATTGTGGGATAGGATATCTACTTTCTTGGTGGATAGATGAAACCATGGTGGGTATAGTGGTAGGTGAAGGGGAAACAACATCACCACATGCCAACACACTAGAAAGGTAAGGCATGAGGAGCATCTAAATATGCAAGGGACCCAATGCATGGAATACCCCTACCAATGGCTACAATTACCAAGTTTTGACCGAGTTAGATGCTTGATTTAATGATCTAACATGAATAACATACATGTCTAACTTGTAAATTTTAACCACTTGTAAATTCCCTATGAGGAAACAACAATGGATGTGGCCACAATATATTCATCACCACAATATTGTCCCATAGTAGATGCCCACAACACCACCTCATGTAGGCACAATATAATATCTAGGTACAAAGGTCATCTAAATCTATAGTGCATCTAGGGCATTAGATACTCCTACCAATTGTTATTATTATTAGATGTGTGAATTAATGATAAAAATGAATAACATTGTCATCGAACTTGTAAATATTAACCACATGTAAAATACCTATGAGTATGAATATGGCATGCTCATGGAGACTAATAAACCAATAGTAAAATGGATAGATGACCAAGAAATTTGGGAAGGAAAATGCCCCAACGATTGAGTCAAACTTGTTAACTATTACAAACATTGAGGCACATAAAATTGAACATGATTGAATGCATTTGCACATTACTAAATGCATTTGCAAACTTTGCATTTAATCATCAAAGTTAACCTTTTTACTAAAGTTTAAATTTGCTTGATGTAGAGGCAACTTGAGTTTTCAACCTTGAAAGTTGTAACTACCAAAAAGAAGTTTGTTAGAGTATTATGAATTACATTATCTATGTAACTTGTCAACTATTACAAACATTGAGGCACATAAAATTGAGCACTATTGAATGCATTTGCACATTACTAAATGCATTTGCAAACTTTGCATTTAATCATCAATGTTAACCTTTTTACAAAAATTAAAATTTATTTGGTGTAGAGGTAATGTGAGTTTTCAACCTTGAAAATTATAACTACCAAAAAAACATTTGCAAACTTTGCATTTAATCATCTATGTTAACCTTTTTACAAAAATTAAAATGTGCTTGGTGTAGAAATAATGTGAGTTTTCACCACACAGGGAAGTCATTGAAATCAGAAGTTGGGTTCACCAAGGGATTGTCATTCAACTCAGAGGTTTATCATTCACAATGCAGAGTTTATCAATAAAAATGCAGAGATGTACCCAAGTTCAAGCAATTAAAAATGTAGAGATAAATCATAGTTTTAATCAATCAAGAAGAAGAGGTACTCTCTCATAAGAAGGCACAAAGACTAAACATTCAACCATGATTCAATCAACTCAAAGATAAGTAAGGGATAGACAACATGTCAAATTATTATCCTTCACTCATCATCCATGCACAGAAAAGTAGGGCATTTGAATCTATAGGTCTTTAAACACCGAAGTGACGACCATCGATTCGGCTCCTAGCCAATTGCTCAAGCACGGACAGATGACTAAAGGGATAAGGGACAGTAGATAAAACCACAATATTTTCATAATAATCAATAAAACCCACACATAGAAGTCATTGAAATCAAAAGTTGGGTTCGCCAAGGTAAATCAATTTAGAAAAACAACAAGAAGGGGATTGATTTCCTTATCAAAATCATTCTCCCTCATGGCTACTTAACACACTAGTAAGCAAAGTCAAACATCAAATTGACTATTTATTTGATCACGTGACTAGCCTTTAATTTAATTTCCTAAATCATGCATAAATCCTTAGATACCCACATGACCCTACTAAAGAAGATCCAGCTACATGCACATTAATAGAAAATAGGATTGGTTTCAGTGGCCCAAAGGTGGTGTAAGGAATTTGCGCTTTGACAAAACCGAAGTAAACTCCACAACCATAATTTATGAAAATAAATTTAGGTGTCTTTTCTAGTAACAAACCTTATGTTATACTGGTCCCATTGGACCTTGACTTAATTAAAACATGTTGGGGCTACTAATATATTGATTTCATGTACCCCTATTTAGCAGGCACCTTACTGAGTCCTGACTCTATGTTATTACCACTTGTAACTAAATTATCACAAAGACACACTTCTCTTATAGATATCCACACTCCCCTCGCGTTGTGGGAGGGTCATGCTATGCACACTCCCCTAGATGTGTGATGACTAATACTAGTTGTCTACTAGAGATGTTAGGTCGAAAGGTTTGATGCTTTCACATTTGGATTATATCTAGAGTTAGATCAACATAGTTGAAACTTCAACATATTTCAACAAATTAAGGGGTCGGATATGCGAGATGGAATTAAGGGTTTAAAAGGACCTGGGTGATTCTATGATAAGAGACCACCAAAGTGGGAGACTGGTTCCTTTTTGAGAAGTTTACTATGATAAGAGTCTATGGTTTGGATGAAAAAAGTGAAATTCAGTCAGTTACTGACTAAAAAGTCAAGCATATTAAATAAAATTTTGATCAGATGAATTTCAAGGAAAAACCAAATCTACACAAGTAGGTCACTCATGTCTTACACAAAGATGTGACCAAGACTCATGACAATATGTAGGACATGTGAAGCATAGGGGGATATTTACTTACCCATTATCATTAGGTCTCACTAGATGGTTTCAAGATGTGTTCTGTCAATCTAGTCCAAATATAAATAACTCTTAGCAATGAATATTTCTTTCTCGCTTTATGAAATGAAGAACACAAAAAAATGAAAAACTTGGCGTGAATAACCCAATCATGTTAAACATTGAGTTTTTGAATGAAATTTTTGTTTGAGGAATCAAATCCAATATAGGGCCATCCATGCCCAAAGTAGTGTGGGTGGATGAAATACATTCCATGTTATTTTCCTTGCATCAACAATCAAAGGAACTGTCTCCATGGGAAAATTGGCATTCGTAAATGCAAGGTGTCTAAGGGATTGAGAGAATTTCATCCTTGTACACGCAACAAACATACCATATGCATTCACTTGTTGAGAAGTGGTGAAATGGTATTCAAGGTGTTATAGATCAAGGGATCCCATGGATTTTATTTATAATATGAGAATCTCATCTAATAAGGACATCATTTCATGTGTATGACTCCTTCAATATCCTCAATATTTTGAATAAACTTTATAATCTACTTACTTTATTAAAACCATACAACCAATATTTTATATCATTAAAATATTTTGAATACATTTTATAATCTAGATTCACATTATTAAAAACCTACAACCAATGTTTTGTAGCATAAAGTGCAAAAATATTGAAAACAACATTACTTAAAAGATTGAAAACAACATAACTTATGAAAGAGCTAATATAATTTAAAGGTAAACAAGGCATTGAAAGAAACACTGTAAGCTAAAATTTGTAAGAAACTTATGATACTATAATATTACATATGTAAAAATGGATTTATAAATTGAATTCCTAAAGATTCGAATTTTTTATAAAATACAAAACGTTTGAAATAAAAAGTTGGACAATTTGAAATTTTTATGATTTTTTTATAAAATACGAAATGTTTGAAATGACTGTGAGTTAGCCGTGGGGAGCCAGCCATGTGGCCAAGCCGTGGGCATGCCCACAGCTTGGCCACAGGGATGGCTCCCCACAGCTAACTCATAACCAATTTTAATAAGAGATTATCTATGCACAGAAAAATAGGGCATTTGAATCTATGTCTTTAACACTGGAGTGAAAGACAATAGATTCATCTCTTGGTCGACTGATCAGGCATAGACTAATCACTTAAATGCTTACTCTATTATTTTGATTGTTAAATTTCTATATCAAATTTAAAAACTTAATATTGGATTGTTAAATGTCTATATCAAATTAACTAATTCCATATTGTTTATAAATTATTTATTAATGTCTTTATATCAAATTCCCATTTTTAAGTAAATCCATATTGTTTATAAATTTATTGTTTGTGTGTATAATTTGAACATATAAACAAGTAA
>JASDQU010012387.1:0-19217 GCA_032191745.1 Picea mariana
CTCTTGGGAAAGTGCCTACGTGGCTTGCTGAGTGGAGGTTCATAGTTTTCTGAACATGTCACATCAAGAATGCATGCATGTTCCTAGAAATGTACACGTGTTCCTGTGAGTGTGCGTTCCTGCTGACCCCCTTGCCACTTTTTCGGCCACCAACTTCGTGCACTCACCCATGTAGGGTTTCTATAGGTTATGTGTGAGATACTAGGGTGATAGTAATTATTGTATTTCTCTAATTAGAGGTTGCAGAAGTGGTTGGTTATATGCATGGAACCTTTTGATGGGAATCATAAAATTTGACGATGGAGAAATCCATCATATTGCATATACTTTTAGATTAAGTGGGGAAATGGACTCCATTTTAAGCATCTAGTTTGATACTTTTTCATCTATGGAAATGGATTTCCATATACAAAGTTCACCACACTTTTTTATTGAATAAAAATATCTTTAGGAAGTAGTATGTTGAGTAAACGAGCTACTTATTTTATGAATTGTATATAGTTTTCAGTTTTTTTTATGGACCTAGTAGTGAAACCCTAAAAAAGTAATTAATCACGGTCTTATATAGGTTAAAAATGAACATTTATAAACAACATAAATTAGAAAGAATAATTTATGGGGATGTAAATCATGAAAGAATGGAATTAGAGGCACCTCTTCTTCTAATTTATGATTGATCAACGTGTTTTGAGTCTTGGAGGAATTTTATGATCCAACAACCTCTAGGTTAAACAAAGGAACAAAGACAAGATCATATTACAATCCATGTATTGTAGAAAGTGGTGATGAAAGGAGTGAAGGTACTGATACGATAAATATGGGTTTGAATTTCTAGTAGGGTTTCTGCATGAACAACAAGGGTGGACATAGTGAAAATGTTTCATGGAAGATTTCAAAATTAGACCACATAGAAGGTAGAATGGGGTATGAGAAGGAATTTGTTGACTTCACTAATGCTCTATTGTCTGGTGACCTTCATTATACATCTAAACCCATTCTTAGTGAAAAACTAACATAATTATGGTGTCCACAACATGCTTAGAGGCATTTTATAACTAATGGAGGCCCAATGTGGTGGTTCAAAGACTCATCCATGGAACTTGAGCATGAGAAGAAAGGTTCAGGGTTATAGGATATTGTTTCACTCCTTGAACTATATTCATAGACCCAAGACCCATCCATGGTGCCCAAAACATCATATTGTACCCATATCCAACTCAAGAGTGATAGACTCCTTATAGAGGGATCATCTTGTTGTTTCTAGGTGTTTTTCATGGTGTTTGAGCTTGAGAAGTATTCACTTATGGATTAAGGTTGTTACTCCCTTTGACCATGTTTATGCATTGATACACATTTCTAGTGAACAAAACCTACTCATGGTGCATGTGTACCACTCAAAGGTCAAACACCCTTTGAAAATCTCCCACATGATGTTTTAAGTGCATTTTTCAAATCTATTGGTCTCAAAAAGTTTCAATAAGATCATAAAACACTTTTTTTCAATCCTTGATGATGGTTAAGGCCTTGTAAACCATCCATGCTCTCATGTGGTGGTTTGAAGATGTGTTCATGGTGCTTGGGACTAAGAAGATATGTTTAAGGCCCAAGGTTGTTGTTGCCCTCTCTTGACCAATGTTAAGGAGATGATCATGTTGTTTCCCTACTATGAATATGGTCAAGTCCTTGATATCCAACCATGATTCATGAAACATATTAATTGGAACCATATCCAATATCTCCAAGGACAAAGACACCCTAATAAGGGATTGCGTCGCTATTTTTAGGTTGTGTTCATGGTTCCTGAGATTGAGAAGGTTTAGTTAAGGATTGGGGCCCTTGTTTATTTCATTCACCATGTTTAGTCATCCAAAACCTTTTCTAGTGCCCAACACCTACTCATGGAACCTATATCCAACTTGAAGACTCACAAACAACCCCTACAAATAACTCATGTGTTGGTTTGAAGACTCATTCGAGGATATTTATCTTGATGATATTCAACAATATATTCAGGTGATTGTTTTCCTTCCACAACCATGTTCAATACCCTACAACCCATCCTCGATGCATAAAATATCCTAATAGAATCCATATCCAACTTTGATGCTGAGACCCCCTAAACAGGGTTTGTGTTATGTCTTGTAAGTGTTGTTCATCATGCTTGAGCCCAAGAATTAGTGCTTATGACCTAAGGCTCGAGTGTTTTCCTCCCTTAACCATGGTGCTTGAGCTTGATAAGGTTCAATTAGGTATTAAGGCCTTTGTTTACCACCTTGATCATGTTTAGGCATCTAGACCTATTTCCAATGCACAAAACCTACTCATGGCACTCATATTCCACTTGCATGATAAATAATACCAACCATGGCCTCAAGAATGAATCATGTTGTGGGCCTAAGACACATTCATGTTTAGGACATGTGTCATGGTTTAATCATGGTTCTCATATCCCTTGAGTAGGCCAAGATATCATACAAGGTTCTTGTGTAGTATTTACACATAGTAGGAATTTCTCATGGAAATTGAACCTAGCCAACATCATTTAGGGGATAAGACCTATTATCCTTCTCCCTTAACCTTGGTTAGATATAGAAACACATTCTTGGTGCACAGCTAACCTAGTGATGGTTCTCATAGCAACCTTAGAGGTGTTTGATAACCAATAGAGGTTAGATGTGAATATTTAAGGACTCATCCATGGTTCCTAAGCCTGAGAAACAAGGCTTAGGGCCAATGTCTCTTGTTTCCATGGTGGTATGAGGACGTTTTAATGATGCTTAATACTAATAAGTTATGTTTATGGCCTAAGGTTGTTTTTTTCCTCCCCCATACAATGTCAAGGGACTTAAGATGTTGTTTCCCTACCATAACTATGGTCTAGGAATCAAGACGCATCCATGGTGTGTGAAACATATTAATGGCACCCATATCCAAATCTTATGGAAAAGACCCCTTAGTTACCTTACTATTTAAGTAATAGACATGGAAGAACCTTAGATGTTGGTTGAAAGGATAACTAATGTTTTAAGGGTTGATTTCTAACTTGTTGTAACAACAACATGTGCACATTATTAGTGTGGGTTTGCTAATAATTCACATGCATTCCTACATGTATAATACATAAATAATACAAATCCCAACCTTATTGTCTTTGAAAACCAAGGCCTTGTTTGCAAAAACACAAAAAAAATATAGGAAATACTATTACCAGAATAATTTTTTTTTTAGTGTGAATGGGAAGACATCTCATGTCAAGTTCTTATTTCATTTAATCCTTGAGAACATGGGAAATATTTTAAAAGAAAGAAAGTTTGATAGAAAGGATTAGTCCCCTGAAAATGTTACACTACAAGGAAAACACCTTCTAGAAAAGGTTTTTGCAGAGATTTTTAGTGTTACAAAATTTAGAAAATTAAAAAAAAAACCTCTGCTACAACCTCCTCTATCGGTTGTGGAGGTTTTAACATATATTCCATATAAATAAAAATAATTGGGCGGGCATATGTTGTTGCATTTTTTTTTTCTTTCGATGCTTTTATTGTCAAAACGCATCGGTGTGCCATTAAATAAAACATCCTGGTGCATACCCAAACATAAAACGCACTGGAACGACCTTACATAAAATTTCCTAGAACATGGATAAAACCAAAAAAAGGACTGATTTGCAATTACATATATTTTTGGTGGGAACATCAAACAAAACTGCACTGGGCACCATTACATGAAATGCCTCGGTGCATACATAAGACAAAAATGTGTCGGCTCACCATTACATTACTGCCTCGGTGCTTACATATGAAACAAAGGCACCAATATGGTTATTGTTATTATGCCTTGGATTCCCATTTTGTTGTATTCAACTCCGGTGTGCTTGTATTTTATGTCGGTCCTGATGCTTCTACAATTCGTACATTCCAGCACGTATACTAAATATAACGCCCCTATGCATTTGTAATATTAAACATGTTAGTGCATTTAATTTTTTTAAATCACCCATGCTATTATTATATTTAAATAACCGATGTGTATTTATCAAATGCCCATCGTATAACTTGAACACGAGATATATTATCGCAAATTTTTTGCACTGATAATTCCATATAATTAATATATATTGGTGTTTTAGTATTCTTAATATGCATCGGTGCATATAACCCATTAAAAATCCTCAATGTCTATATTATTTTAGACACCATTTTGTGAGTTCATAAAAAATGCAATGATATGTGTATATTTTAATTAATTGGATTTTTTACAAATATTTTTTTATGATCATATCGTTTTTTCTATTTTTGTTATTGCGTTTTGATATAATAAAAACATCAATGCCTCATCCAAGGGATTGCATCTCTGTTAGTTGCAATAATGTAAATCATTCACATATTAATTAATCGGTTATTTGCAACAATGTAACTCATTCACATATTAATTAATCAACAATGCAACATTTTACAACATTTCACAATGCAATAAAATAACAAACCCATTTTATTATATATGAATTCAAGACCCATGGTCATGCAAAATGGGACAACGTAAAGGTCCACAATAATCAAAATGGAACCAATATGTAATCATTATAGTTATTGGTGACATGTACTCATGCAATTGGGACATTATATCCACTACATTAAGCATAAATATCCCTGATTTTTAGAGACCGATATTACAAAAAGACATACGAATTGCACTAACATTCAATTATATTGATTGTTATTCATCACTTGAATTTCAATCATTGCTCGAGTTGTGTGCATCCCTCATTTCTTGATCAATTGTAGGTGATATTGTACTTTGATTATCTAAACATATATTTTCTTGCTCGACTTCTTGTTGACATTCCAACTGATCTTGTTCCATCTACAAACATAGAAATAAAGTGTAATAAGTAAATATAATTTTATAATATAATATAATATACATGATTGCGTAAATAAAAAAGCGTACCATAGCAATGCTTGATTCATGAACCATACACATCGTTTCGAAGCCTTGCCTCATGCCGGCTATCACAAGATTTTCTGTTGGCTCCTCTCCATACTTTGTTTTCTGCATGTTTAATATGCCATGACAAAGCATAGTCAATATAATTAATATAAAGGTTTCTTATTGTTTCATTAATTATAAAACAAGGGAAGTTAAACAACATAGCTACTTACAAATTGTCCAATTAAACCTTGATACTTCAACATATAATCACAACCTTTAGTTTAGCCAATGTTGATCAATGGTTTGGTTGGATCTCCACCTATTAGTAGACATCCATGGATCAATGAAAATTAATTATTCAAATATAAATATCACAACAAATATGAAAATTTAAGTAATGTCGAAAACATAAGTACTCACACACTTTGCGATCAACCCTTTTTTTCCTTGTCATCCTGTCTTATGTGTTGATTGTGTTCCATTTTGCTTTCTTTCCCGTTACAAAACAATTGAAAATTAGTATTTAATATGACAAATAAATTCGATGTACATAAAAGAATAAATGAATGACCACATACCTTTGATGCACGTTGTTGTTGGGATGCATTCTCCTGTGATGAAATTATGTTAATTTCTTTTACCATATCCTTGTACACTCTTTTGATACCGACATGTATTGTATTTCCCATCATTTCTTGCTTGGAATTTTCATAATCTTCCTGAAAAATGAAAAAAACACAATGATTTTTTTTTAAATGGACATGAAAGTAAATATAACAAAACACATTAATTTGACAATTATTGGAACATATTATAAAAAAACATGTTTAGTAATAATACCTTTTATATGACTCTTTTTTTTTATTGTAATTTTTTGCTACTGCAAGTCTCACGGATCTCCAGAACCACTTCTTGTAGTATACATATAATCTGATTCTTAGAGTCACTAGATTGTTTTTTTATTATAAGTGGAAATTACATCTATATGTTCTTTCCACTATATCCCTCGAAACTCTGTAAAACATTTTCCCCTCTCATTAACTTCAATCACCACTCTAGATGAACTGATGACCAAGACGTCATCATCATTTACATCCTTAACAATTTTTTTCCTCTTAGGATGGGATTCCATTCCCTCACTCTCGATCATTGCATAACATTAAAAAAGTGAAATGAAGTGTTTAAAACTTGTTAGCGATTGATGTTAATAAATTCGTTTTTAGTAAAATTCAAAGAAAAACTTAATATTGGTACCTTTCAATCCACATGTTTCCTTTCTTTGCAACATTTCCATAAATATTTTACGCTCTTTTGCACTCAGATTGTGAACAATCTTATCGAGTTTCTTCAAATTTTTTCTCTGCATGAAACACATTAACTAATACACACATCATTGATTTAAACTTACAAATATTTCAAATTATATATTAACTTTTTAATAAAACTTAAAGAACTTGTGTGACTCTCTTCTTGGGATGAGATACCATCGTGCTGACTACACTAAGATGTTTTAATTTAACTTTTATCAGTCATATTATATACAAAAAAATAGGAATCATTAGAAATAAAAATTGTGAAATTTTTATACAATCTACTATTTTAGTGTGGTTCATTAAATAGAATGCATCGGAGTGTCAATCATATACTCACAGGTCAGTAAGTATTATTAGTCATTGTGCACCGTTAACTCGTACACATATGATACAAAATCAATACTATTTACTTTTCGACTGATCAATGCTTTTCATAGATATATGCATCCTAGTGTGCTTTTAGATACAATGAGCACTGGGTCGTTACCTCTATACAGTGCGCAATGAGGCGACTTTATTGTACAGTGTGCACCACGTACCACAAAAATATTAAAAAAAAAAAAAACATTGATAATGACAGGGTTGGAAAGGTTTGGGATCTGATGCAATGAGTGGTATCGTTGCAACTGATACCAAATGCCCCATATGAAACTAAATAAACCCTATAAAAAAATTTTTCTTTAAAAAAAAACCCTAAAAAAATCTATTGCTTACAAAAATAAAACCTATTAAAATCTATTGCTTAAAAAAGAGGGGAACAAGAAAAAACAACAAGAAAGCTATGCCTTCCAATACCAAAGGTAAAGATGAAACCCTTATATATATTTTAACATGCATTGAAAATAGTTTGAATCAAATAGGGAAAGATTGAAATGATCAGTGGAATGAAATCACATACATGAAATTTATTCTCTATAGATTTCTATGTTCCCTATGGATCCCTTCCATTTTTGGCTCTTCAAAAATATCCAGCCACTCCAAAGTATTTCATGGTAAATCTCTCTTCCACAAATCTTCCCTCTAAATTCTACCAAAAAAATGAAATAATGAATAATGTTTTCATTTATAAACAAATACATTTAAAAAAATGAAATTCCCTCTCTTTTTTCTCTATGTTTTTCAATTTGTATGTAAAAACACTTATTCAACTATATATTTTAAAAAATAAGTTTTTCGTCAAATCGGTGCGCCTCACCAATTAGTGCGCCCCGATGAGTATATAGTAAAAAACACATCGATACCAATTTTATCGACAAAATAAAAATTCATACCTCCATTATTAAAATTTACCGATGTTTTGGTTTGTGGAGGTTTTAATAGATGTAACGGTCCAGTGTGTTTCATATTTGGTCCCACCAGTGCATTATATATGTGTGTGTGTGTGTGTGTGTGTGTGTGTTATAAAATAAAGAAAAGCACCGATAAATTGTAATATCATATTCATGCATGTATTGACGATGGTTTTGGCTCAAATCTTGGGAAAATAAGTTCAACAAATGACCAATGCTTCAGATTCCATCTCATTCCATTTCATTGCAAGTTTGTCAACTTCTCTCACACTGTTTGAAGTAAGTCTAGATTTTATTTATAATTCATTTATCTAGTTGAATTTCTATCATTTATGCATGTGCATTTGAATAATTGTTCATTGAATTTTGTAGGATCATAAATTTGGGTCGAGTTTGGATGAGCAATTATATTCCACAAATGAAAAAATTTCAAAATCTCTTATCAGGAGAAAGATACAACAGGAAAATGTTTGATGAAAATGGATAGCTTATTTACCCTACCAATTGTAACATGTCATCTTCTAGTAACCTGCAACTTGGGTCAATGGTATTACACTGTGAATTGGATCTCTTTTATGACACACCGGTGGTATCTGGTTGTTCAAAACATAAATTGTTGAAGAAGAACTCTCAATGTTTCACATTGTCTCATTATGTTAATGATCGGCCACCCAAAGTTGACGGTCTAATACCTTCCATTGTGGTCAATAATCCAATAGGTGATATAGAAAATAAATGGTGTAACACTTCCATATGCCCCTTTTTTGAAAATTTGGAAGCCAGATCAACTACATTTTGTCCTAAATTGGACAACCCACCTCCTTCTGTTGAGTCAATGGAGAGTCCTTATAATGAATGAAAGTATGATATCAATACTACCAAAAACATCACTACTAGGAGATCAAAAAAGTTGTATGATATAAGAGAAAAAATGTCTAAGTACACACCAAATTCTCTTCAATTGTTTGAAGGTAGAAATGAATTCCCTCTTCCTATCCATCTATAAAGTAAATACCAAACCTATTACAACCAAGCTTTGTATGGCGCTTGGTCATTGTCCATGCCTGTGCTCGATGTTGGAACCAAATTGTCTTTTTTTGGTAATAGTTATATGATTTCCAAGTCTAAAATATAGGTTGTAAATCTTGGGTTGTTTATCCTTTCACATGTATTTGTTCCTCCCAAACAATTAGTTGCACTTAAGCCATTTTGTGGTCCTCTTTATAGTCGGTCTAATTACTTGAATGTTGTCAAATACAAACATATGATTTGCATGTATAGTATGCACATGAATGGTTATGCTTATGGAAACTTTAACAAGAAAACTCTATTATATATCGACAGTCATCCACGAACTCATGGGAACATCACAGGGTTCATAAATAGTTGTAGAGCCTCATTATTTAGTGCAAATTGTTCCTTTGAGGAACACTCTAATGAAAAAGAGTTCTTTATAAAAAAGAAGACATCAAAATTTATTTTTGTGCACGTAATACACAGTTTGTCTCCTAGTGACGAGTTGTTAATAAACTATAACTTTCATAAACCACCAACCGCCTGTCAAAAATTCCTTGCATTGGGTCTACCTTTAGACGTTCCCTTGGGGTGTATGAAAAAGATGATTGAGTAATTGTATTTTTGTATGTTCAATGGAACTAATGTAAATGTATTGCTTAATTTGACATTAGTTTTATAAAGTGGTTAGTTGCATGTTACAATCATTAAATCAAAGATGGGGACTAAGCTCCCTATAACTTCTACACATGGACTTTTGTTTATTTTATTTATTGAGTTTGCTTAATATTTTATATATATATATATATATATTAATAATGAACCTTAGTCATTAAAATCCTTTCACACTAGGGATTGTATTAGGGCCTAATATGGCCCACATGTGAAAAAAAATGTATTTTCCTTAAATTTGATGTTTTAGGGATTATTTATGATGCAAAGGGCCCTATAATATCAAATACACTCACAAAAGGAATATGTAAATCATCACTTGGTTAAGGATCTCTTAGGATTAATTGTGGAGGACTGAAGATAGTTGTATATTATTTATTTGATAAGTCATATGTATTAATAAAATGATTTTGATTACATGATTACAAAAAATATGAGAATGAATATCATAAATTGTAGAATTTACATAGAACACTAATGTCATAGGATGCATACACATTATGTAAAATTAAAATTTTTAGGAGGGAAAGTATCATATGTCCATGTTATATAATGACTTTATGTCAAATTTTATTTTGTCCTAAAGAACATGGTGGTGGTTGGGACTACATAAACCAATTAATTAAATTCATCATTTCCAAATCATTTATCATTGTGTTTCATTTTAACAATATTTTTTAAATAGTTTACACCGACTCATTTTTTATGAAACTGCATGCATCTATAGATCTATTTTTATGGGTTCAAAATATATATTTTTATATAAATGTTATTATTTGATGAATTGCATGCATTTATAGATATATTTTTTATTAATTCCAAATATATATATAAATAAATTAAAAACGTTATTGTTTCCTATTATTTTAATATTTTTAGTGTAGTATGTATCATGATTTAAAAATACATGTCTATGTTTTTGCAATAAAATTTTAACACGAGCATTTTTAAAAAATTGACATTTTGACCTACACACTAAAATAAACATATTGATTCTATTAACACCTTTATTAAACAAATTATTATTAATATAAAGTGAGGTGCATTTTATAGTCTAATATGACACTTATAAATCATCCCAATATAATAATTGAAAAAAAAGAACATCCCAATATGGAAGATATTTGTACCATCACTACCTATAAACATAACAATTATAAATGTAATTATGAACAATTATTATAATGCTATCAATTAAATAAATGAAAAAATATCATTTCATAAAAACATTTTTTCTTTATAAACATGTTTAATCAACATATTGAACCTTGTTGGAAATTAAACAATTCACCTTGAAGATGAATTTAACATTATATGACATTAATAGTTATAAGTTTTCGCAATTACAATCCCAATTAAACAATTTCATAAAACTCAAGTTAAACATTATATGGCAACTCTAAATTCTAATGAGTGATACATCTTTAATTTAATTTAAAAATAAAGAAATCATTACAGTACTTATTATACATTTTATAAATCAAACAACAACAATATCAACATGATTTGAAAAAACACAATATGCATGCATTCTATATTGTTTATAGCACACCCATGCGATTGAAAGAGCACCATAGCAGTTGTTACATAAAACTACATTGAGAAACAATTTAATTGACAAAGTATGTATGCAAACTTCCACAATTAAAGTTTTGTAGAGGTTTTTCTTTACGGAGGAAAAAAATAGGTCACTCTTTGGTGCCTCTCATAATTTAGCACATGGAATTGATCCTCTACCACTTCCTTAGTGCTCAACATCGCATCCACAGGGTCTTCACTTTGTGAACCTGTGACATTGCACCTTCGTTCATGGGATATTAAATAATACCCCTAATTTCACTAGATATTAATAAATACCTCCCAAAATATCTTTCTTGGACCCCCCTCCCAACACATCTCTCCAATAAAATAAACCCCTATTTTTACTAGATACCCCTGTTTATACCCCACAATACCTATAAACCCCCCGTACGTCGCATCCCACCCCCAATACCTACAATATATTGACTTTATTTTTTATAATTTAAAAACCCCCTTTATGAATGAACATGATAAGATATTGATCAACAAGGTGAAGCCCCGATGATCACGTCTCCTCCTCTGCAGACCGCTCAAATTTATCCAAGATATCGTCCTCATAATTCTTGTAGCCATAATATGAACTAGCGTCAATTCACTTGTAAATCACATACCTACACCTCCTCTTCTTCACCTCGAGAGGGCTTATCAAATATATCTTTGGGGATGGGGAGGAATTTTGTAGCCCCAAAGTATCTATAATTAGGGAACTTTCTTGTGGCACTGAGCACATAAACTTCGTTCCCTTCCAAGTCCATGATCTTGACCCCTAATTGGGAATAATTAGGGCTCCCAAGCTCTACAATTAGAGCTTCCTAGTGCCCATTTTCGTTGTTCAACAAGAAAGGACCCTGGTGGATGTATTAATTGTAACATTGTGTCAGGCTAAAAAATGGCCTAAGCTCCATATTGTATATCTAATAGAAGTTAAGAAGCATATTTGAAAAAACAATTGATGACCCATAAGCTTTGTCAACATGCCTTATCACTAAATATTATTAATTTCCTTTGCCTCAACCTTCTATTCCATGATATCCTCACTCATGTACTTACTAAGAAGTTTATCATGTTTATTCTTCTCCACAACCATATGCTTGATCGCTTTCTCATCCATAAGGGGCACATGGGAAACAAACTCTCACTCTCTGCTATTGGTTTCCCTTGTCTCACTCTCCCATTTCTTTCACCACATCCTCATCTTCATTGAATAGGATTGGCTTAATGTCAATGACCTCATTTCTCTTGATCATCAACCTGGCCTCCCTCTAGATAGACTCGAGCATCTGCCACTCCATCAGTGCTCTGGTCCACACCTCCTCCTCCGTGGGCCGCTCAAATTTGTCCAATATATTGTTCTCATCATCCCTATCATCCCTATCATCATAATAACTAACGCCAATTCACTTTTAAATCACATACCTAGACCTCCTCTTCTTTTCCTCGAGGGGGATTATTGAATATCTCTTTGATGCTAGGGAGGAATTTCATAGTTGCACTTGTACAATTGATTGCTATAATATGGCATGCTACAATATTCCAACAACCAATTTTACGAGTGCGGCTAGGAAATTCCTCCTCGACGTCAAAGATATATTCGATAAGCCCCTCCGATGAAAACAAGAGGATATCTAGGTATGTAATTTACAAGTGAATTGACACCATTTATTATGGTGACATGGATGATGATAAGAATATCTTGAAGAAATTTGAGCACCCCACAAAGGAGGAGATGCGGGATAGAGTGTTGAGGGAGTGGAAGAGGATCAAATCTATCTAGAGGGAGGACAAGTTGATGATCAAGAGCGGTGAGGTCATTTCCATCAATTTGGTCCTATTTGAGGAAGATGAGGATGTGGTAGAGGAAATGAGAGAGCAGGACAAGGGAAACCTACAACAAAGAGAGAGAAATTGTGTTGCCCATGTGCCCCTTCTGGAGAAGAAAGTGATCAAGTGTATGGTTATGGAGAAGAATAAACATGATAAAATTGTTAGTAAGTACACGAGCGAGGATCTCATGGAGGAGTAGGTCAAGGCTATTGGGTTATGAAAAAGGTACAAATATCCTCCTTATTCACAAAGTTTGTGATACAATCTAGAGTGAATTTTCTGTTATTAGGGATAAATAGAATGGAAAATGATTAATATGTCTTCTAGTAATATTACTGAAGTCATGATGAATGAATTCTAAAATACGGTTGGAATTTTTTTATTTTGTTACAGGATTGGTTAAATATTGTCAAAACCGAAATAGCAAAGGATATCTTGAAGATGCGTGAGCCATTGGAGGTTAAGGACTTTTGGTGCAAAAGCAATTTTAAAGATGATTTGGTTTTCTATATTGTAACTTTATAATAGTAAAGAAATCCTGAGGATCTTCCGATGGCTTGATTTACTCAGATTATTTTATATATAGAGGATAATAGATCCTAAAAGACAATCTAAGAATTACGTTCAAGTATTTAGAATCAGAGTTACTCTGCACAAGCCGTTTTTGTGAATGATGTACCAGCTATGAAGTTAATAAAAGATTTGATCGTTTTCACCATTTCTATATACTGAGTTTCTCGTAGCAGTGTTTCTAAGGACCAAGGGCCCAGTCTAAAGGATCTATTGTTTCAACTATAATTGTATCAGTTTGATTTCTGTTTTACGATTCAATTCCCTTTCACAATAGTTAAAATGAATGCATAAGTGTGTTAATGATTCCATACGGTTTGCATATAGAAGATAGATATCTCTTGAGTGTTAATGATTGTTGATTCCAATTTCCATTACTGCAGTTTTCTGCTTGACAATTCCTCACGTTTTCATATGCGTTGTTCCTTTTACTTAAGATTCACATTAGCTGTTCCTTTCGAATAGGTTACAATTGTCGTTCCTTTCAGTTAAAGTTACAATTTTTGTTCCTTTCCATTCAGTTATGATTGTTGTTCCTTACGATCAGATTACAATTGCAATTTATTTCTATTATAATATTTTTCTATTTCCTTTCCAACAATTCAATTCCTAGTTAATAGTCAATTCTGCAAGTCTTTACTCAAATTCAATCATTTCTTTTTAGTTAAATGAATTTAGCAGGTTAGCTAGTTCCTTTTCATTCACAGCATGTTAGCAATTAGATTTCAATTTTGTTAAGTAAGATCTTAATCCTAGAATCTTTAAATGAACATTTGAGGAACTTGATTATGGAATAACTCAGGTTTTCTTTAGCTACGCGATTTTAGCCTCTACAAGCTAGCTGCATAGACTTTGATGATGTTCTTGAGATAAAAGAAGAATCCTCGGGTTGATAAATTAATGTTAAAACTAAGGTTGTTTTAGGACATCTTTAGAGCCCAACATTTTGGCGGCATTGCCGGGGAGAATGTCAAAGGTAGCATAGATTGTGCCTCTGGAGGACGAGGTATTGAAGACGGAAGGTAAGAACCTATGCAGGCAATAAGTAAGATGCTTATGACAACACCTACCTCTAGCTGACACATTAAGAGGTTGCATAGGTATTTTTCTTTCCTGAATTTCTTTTTGCGTGAAGTGTGTATGACTAAGAAGAAAGATCTTGAAAAACCAAAAACCCCACCATAAATTGCCAAATCCCAGGGCTCGATGCTCCCTGGGGGAAGCACTTTCATAGACAACATCATCCAAAAAGCCGAATCTCAAGCTTCGGTTGGACCTAGGAAAGGATCTACCTGAATCCCTCAGGAAGAAGTCTCACCAAATACAACCCACGCTGAGATTCACAACAAAACTGAAGGGACTGAGAAAATCTTTTAGAGCACAAATATTCCACCTCTCACCCCTTTAGAAGAGGGAAATTCTCGTAATCTGGAGGAAGATGAAGGAGAAACCAGCGGGGTTGCCAAGGTAGATCCATCACCACCCCCTAATCCTGAATCTCCTGAGAAAGGAGAAGGCATACTTGAAATCCTAGATAGAGGGAGTGCAATCAAATCCCCTAGAGGGTTAGATAATCAAACACCTCGAATAAAATACCTGGATCAAGAAATACCTGAAGATTTCTGGCACATTTTCGATCAATTGGCACAACCAAATCAACAACGTCCCCAGACTTCCACATTGGAATATCCGATAGTTGATCCAATTGCCAATGCCCCCATGAAGGCAACTCCCCTACAAAACCTACCAACCTTTCATGGATTGATCTCAGAAGACCCGGACGCATTCTTATTTGAATTTGATGTCCTATGTAGAGGGTATGATTACACCTCTGAACCCCAAAAATTAAAATTGTTCCCCTCCACTCTGAAAGGAGTAGCTCTATGCTGATTTATGGGATTAGGGGGTAGAACCATAAACTCATGGGATGATATGAAACAAGCCTTCTTGACAAAATATCAGGATTATTGTAGAACCAGGGACTTAAAAGATGAAATCTTTCAAATGATTGAAAAATAAAATGAATCATTAGAAGAATATGTTGAGAGATTTCAGAATAATCTACAAAGATCACCCTATGGTGCATTACCAGGTGAAGTACTTAAGGCAACTCTGATTAAGGGTATGAAATATGAATGGGTAGAAACATTGAATCTAATGGGAAAGGGTGACATTTATCAAGAAACTTATGATAGCATCATTCAATTGTGTATCAGGTGCTCACGAGGAAGCACACTGACCAGATCAAGAATGCAGACTTCCCTCACCAGAAGTAACAATACTACAAGTGGGGGTGTCACACGAGCTGAAGTTGGTAATCTCTTAGAAGATTTCAAAATAGATATTCTGAGCACTCTGACTACACAATTGGATGTATTGCAGGCCAAACAGAAAAAAACAGAAGCAGAACAGACTTTGGCCATATTTTGCCACAGATGCATAAGAAAACATGGTCCAAGGGATTTCCCTTTGGATTTGGTTCAGGTTTGCGCTATCTGCGCCAAGGATCATGACATGGAACAATGCCCATCGCTCCTTGGACTGAAAGCTGTCTTTAGAGAAGCGAAAGAAGAAACAAAGCCATTATATCTGATGGCTCAACATCGTCAATGGCAGAACCAACCTTCAAATACACTACAAGACCCTTCCTCTCTCTTTCCTGGAGAGTATAATAAACAGCAAAATTATGGTAACACATGGCAGGGCCAACGGTTTACTAATCAGAACTGGCAGCCCCCCCAATACCCACCTACAAATCCCACTTGGCCAAACCAGTCTGCTGCAAATCCTGTCTGGCAAAATCAACCAATTGCAAACTTTACTTGGCCTAACTCACAATATCCCACCTCACCCTGAAAAAATTCAAATAACCTCTACCCTTCACAGTGGCCCAATACGACTACCCAAAACCCAAATTAGAACTAGAAATGGAAGCGCCCCATGGGGGTAAACAATCAACCCATGGGAATGGCCCCTCAAACCCAACCCACATTGAAAGCTCCACTCCAGCTGCCCAAAAACCCTCAATCACAATTGCACCCCCAATTACCAGCCCAACCTCACCCAAATCCTAATAATAGACCGGCTCAGCTCATCCAAATTATGGAGAACGACAAAGGGGAAACCAACTCGGTAGGATGCAACGAACTTTGGTTAAGATCAGGGCATATAATCTCTCCTGAAGAAAATAACGTTTCTCAAGAGCAGGATAATGAAAAGCAACCAACAATAACACCCTCGACTGTGGTAATAAGAGAAGAAATTGAGCAGGGGGGAAACACAGTCGAATCACAGGATCCTGATAAGGATGCAATTCCATCCCCTTCGTTCCCAGAAATATTGACGACAGAAAAACCTGCCAAATATCCCAACTTTGACATTGTAGGGGAACTCAAGAATTTATATGTTAAGATTCCACTCCTATAGGCACTACAAGATATTCCAATTTACACGAAAAAAATCAAGGAACTATGTGGAAGAAAGCCTGTTAGGAAGATACAAAATTCATCATCGACAGTTCGTGTAGTAGGAGCCTTGTCTGATCTAATTCTTGGTAGGAAAGAACCAATAAAGTATGCAGATCCATGGATTTCCATAGTAACAGTTCAGATCGAGGGCTGTTCTTTTCCAAATACACTAGTTGATTTGGGAGCAGCCATCAACATCCTAACTATGGAAACTTGCAATACCCTGGGTTTTGACTCCTTCAAACCCACCAAAATCATGTTACAATTGGCAGATCGATCGATGGTTCGACCAGTTGGCACATTACATGATATAGCCATCTCCATCGACTCGTGGCAATATTCGGCGGATTTCCTCATCATCAACCCAAGAAGTGGACTGGAAGGGAATCCATTGATACTGGGAAAACCATGGCTCGCAACAACAGATGCATTCATAGTATGTTGAACGAGTAATATGAAAATCGCTAGAGGAGGTATCACAAAGAATCTAATCTTATATCCTCCTGCCAAGCCAAGCCCAACTTTCACATATCCACAATTTTCACCACCATGATATCTAGAAAAGGATTTACGAACCCCTCTCACACTGGAAGAAGCCCTCAGACTTAAAAACCAACTAAAGGATGACGTAATCAGTGGGTTTATTAATAGACCAACCACTGTGAGCAAACCAACCTGCCAGATGCTCCAAGCTGTTCTAGACTATTATGAAGCACAGGGAGACCCGCTGGAAGATTTAATGGAACAACAAATTCCAACTACAGCTGTTCATAACAAAAAATCCGTCGAGATTGCACCAGGGAGGTCTCTGAACATCAATGCCAATTTAGATGAACAACAACAACAAAATCTAATTCAAGTCCTCTCCAAATACCAACAATCTTTTGCATGGGAGTATTTTGATATGAAAGGTATTGATCCGTAACTTTGCACACACCACATTTATATTGAAAAATACGCTCGACCTATCTGAAAGGCGCAGAGAAGACTGAATCCCCATATCAAGGATATTGTTAAGGAAGAATTACAAAAGTTGTTGGATGTAGATTTTATATACCCTATCTTAGATAGTCTGTGGGTTTCCCCATTAGTGATTGTCCCAAATAAAAATGGGAAATTGCGGATCTGTGTTGACTACAGGGAACTTAACAAATCCACTCAAAGGGATCATTTCCCCTTACCTTTCATCGATCAGGTCTTGGATACTCTGGCAGGAAATAAATTCTTTTCTTTTCTAGATGGTTTTAGTGGCTACAATCAGATCCAGATTGCTCTAGAAGATCAAGATATAACTACATTCACCTGCACCTAGGGTACCTTTGCATACAAAGTATTTCCCTTTGGACTATGCAATTCTCCAGCCACATTCCAATGGGCCATCCTGAGCATATTTAGAGACCTGATCAGTGAAGGGATTGAAGTCTACATGGATGACTTCACTCCTTATGGTGACGACTTAGACCAAGCACTGAATAATTTGGAGAAGGTACTGGAATGATGCATTGCTACTAGGATATGTCTAAGCCACAAAAAATGTCACATGATGATGACATAAGGTGTGGTACTAAGGCATTATATTTCTGCAGATGGAATTAGAGTAGATCCAACAAAAATAGAGGTAATTCTTAATCTACCTACACCACACACACAAACATAGGTACGTAGTTTCCTTGGTGCTTCTGGATACTATCGTAGATTTATGGAAATTTTTTCAAGAACCACTGCACCTTTACATGCTCTGAATGGTAATGTGGAGTTTTAGTGGTCTGACAAGTGTGATGTGGCATTTGCAGGACTCAAAAAGATGATATCAACATCACCGGTGTTGAGGGGACCAAATTGGAAAATATCATTTCACATCTCCATCGATAGATCAGATATTTCCATAGGCGCTGTCCTTGGACAAGAAGAAGACAAGAAACCTTACACTATTTATTTCATTAGAAAGATTCTTACTTCAACTGAACTTAATTATACAGTAAAAAAAAAAGATTTTTTAGCTGTTATACATGCCATCAATAAATTTCGCCATTATATAATAGGCTATCCCGTTATTCTGTATACTGATCATTCTGCTATTAGATATCTAGCTAATAAACCGATTACTAATGGAGGGGTCACTCGGTGGTTATTACTATTGTAGGAATTTGACATCACCATCAAAGATCGACCTGGGAGAGAAAATATTGTCCCAGACTTCCTATCCCGCATACCCAAAACAAACGACTCCTTAACAGTTGAAGATCGATTTCCAGATGAGCATCTGTTTGTTGCTACCACAAAACCACCTTGGTATGCTGATGTGGCAAATTATCTGGCAGAGGGAAGATTACCAACACATCTATCATCTAGGGAAATAAAACTGATCGTTCAACGTAGCGCATGATTCACTTGGATCAAAGGATATCTCTTCCACATAGGAGCTGATCTCCAGATCCGTAGATGCATATGAGATGATGAAATCTACGACATACTAAAGGAATGACACGATGAACCTTGTGGTGGGCATTTTGCAGACCACAGGACTAGACACAAAATTTTATAGATGGGTTACTATT